>OY720042.1:381004-512864 GCA_963082485.1 Eudonia mercurella
ATATCTTACCGGGATGAAATGCAGTCTCTTAGACTCCAACTATCACACAAACAAACAGACTTTCGCATTTATAATATAAGTCAGTTTCTTACACCATCTATTTCAAAGCATGCATACAAATTGTTTATTTTGTGTAAATTAAATTATTGTTTTTATAGATTGCTGTCTGTTGAGTATTATTTCCAATTCCGAGAACTCGTTTTATTAATGGTTAAAACTATTTAATATCATTCCGTAGATACCATACAGTATAAGTAATCGCCAAAAATAAATAACGTTATTACCAATACAAAAATTCCATTCAGTATTTAATAACGAGTGATCAGTTAACTGAGGATGTATTGAAATAACAAAATGTAGTGTAAATTATTTCTATTTGTTAGTTATAGGCAAGTGAAAATAATATTCAATCGTTAATACTCCATGTCTGTTATATTGTGTAAAATAAAAATAAACTAATGCATTGTGATTTACTCTTTATGAAAATATATGGACCATTATATTGAAACCGTTATGAAGTTTTATTTATCTTAAATTAATTCTTTCAAATGGCGCTCTTTTGAACATTATAAGCGTCTTGTCGGTTTTCACCTGTTTTCACGTAATTGTTAATAAAAAAAACTTTTATTTCAGACCCTCAGACCAAATAAATAGTATTTTATTTTTAACTTAACTATTTAAGTATATATAGTTTTTTTTATTTGGTCTACGTTCAATGGCCAATATCATATTTTTTAAATTATGGTAATTAGTGCAGATAGAGAAAACAACAGTAGAGCAAAGATCCGCAAAACAATATTTGTGAAGTTTTCCGATCGAATTTTGAACGCAGCAGCAGTACACAAGTCGTACATATTTTGGCAAGAAATACTTTCTTTATGTCAAAAACTTACCGTATTTATGCATAGTTTGCCTTCATACTACTTACAGACGATTGCCATGTGTGTACCTTATAAAGATCATAATTTCAATTCAAAAGTATTACGCCGTGCATCATCGGTTCGTTAGTCTACGGCGGGGGACCTTGTACTGAGAAGGCAAGCAACTCGGCGAGGGCGTGTCGCTTCGCTCTTTATTTTGCATCGTCATATCCTTACACACACTTTACATCACTAAACAAATTATTATGAGATTTTATGCAAAATATCAACTCGTTTCAAAAATATACAAACTCATCTTTTTCTAGGTAAAAACTAATTTCCAAAAGAAAGTAAAAAAATATTTTTCTTCATTAGTACCTAGGTACTTATTTGTTGTTTACTAATATTATCTAATATTGTCTTTTTAAGTTTACGCAAACCCTGCATATTTAAATGAAACACTTCTTACGAATTTACTCGCGTTTTATTTTAAAAGTAAGAGTTCGAATATTAAATTCGTACCTATAAAAGTAATGTCACCTAATTTCCCTTGGTGATACAGAAACGTGACGTGACGACAGACAGAACTCTTAAAAAATCATCCCTCTAACACAAAACTAAAACCTCTCAAAATACTTACGTACTGCACAGCAAGTTTTAAAAAAATTGCATCATCCACGCAAGCCAATCACGTAGCGACGTCTCCCCCGTTGGTCAATACAAACTTGTTACGTTCCGTTGACAAAACTAAAGCCCTATTTACAACAACAAACACCGTGACTGCTCCGTTTCACATATTAGTTAATTAAATTGAAATAAAAGACATTCAATCTTTTATTTCAAAGACATGCTTCATCTATATTTCAAAAGAAATAAAATAAAAAATTTCAAACAGCCGCGACGATCGCGTAAAACGAAACGTTGGGGAACAAGATTATTTTGCATTCGTCTGACGAGTATTACTATAGCGACAAAGTAGATATTTGCGTACACAGCTGAATACGAACTGCCAGAGCAACGAAAGTAGGAAGGGACGAGGTAGGTTAGCCGCCTGCCTGCCGCTGACAGTGACAGCCAAGCCAGTCGTAAAACAAGCGCCGCAATGGACAGTTCTGTTCACAACCTATTACGTTTATAGCTAGTGTAATCCGGCGCACGTGCTCAAATACCGACAATGAGACACAAGTAGAATAACAAAGTGTAACATCATCTGTGATAATAACCATTCAGGGCGCGGGCGTCCTTACTTTCACCATTTAGTTAATAAGTATTGCTATTTTTCGGAGAAAGGTCCCAGTGTAACTTAGGCTAAAATGAATAACAAGAAGGAATATAAGGGTGAAGGTTCGAGGACGGAGGCTGGGAAGCATGATTTCGAGATTTTCTCAAGAAAAGAACCTTTCTGGGTGTTCGGTTATGGGTCCCTGTGCTGGAACCCTGGCTTTGATTACCAGCAGTCGATCACAGGATACGTCAAGGGGTTCTCGAGGAGGTTCTGGCAAGGAAACACCACCCATCGCGGCACTGAAACCATGGTAAGACAGTTTTATTTTTATTTCAACAACTATGTTATTATTAATCTTTTCAATATCGTTATTTGAGGAAATTAATAGTTCGACATGCCAGTAAACACATTATTATTATTGTAAACTCTCAACAATTACTCATGGGGCATATTTTCTGATGCAATGTTGGCAATGCCTTTCATTTTCGATAAACCTCTGTGACTGTTTCATCAAATACACGTTAATGCAACTTTGAACTATTATGATAATTATTATTAAGGTTTAGTTGTAGGTAAACTTTCAATTATTGGAACTCAACAAATTTCCAAATATTTGGGCTTGTTGTAGAAAAACCTCTTTAAATTATTTTTGTGTTTGCTTCGTCAAGGTTTCATTAAAAACCGGCAGAAGCTTAACTCGCGTGTGGCGGGTCCGTTCCGTAAAAGGTAGCAAAATTGGTTTTGTAATAATAAACAGTGATAGTATTCCCCTGTAAGCTAAATATACAAGATGCAACACTTAAGGGGGTGCAGCGCGGACGCAAAACTGCGAGTTTCAAGTTTCTTTATGATAGCGAGCGAGCGGCGCGTGGCAGTGGTGTGACAACGACGCACGACTACGAATACGCACGCACACTAATATCTGTACAGAGTAGGCTGGTGACTTAATTAGAGCAATGTTTACTTTCGTAAAATCAAAGGCGTTTGGGTAAAAAATAAGAAAAGTCTTAATATTTTTATATTCATGTTTTTTTACTGAAAAATAAGACAACAGTGACCTGCGGAATATCAATACAAACATTTTGATGTCGGATCATTGTTTCATTTGGGCTATATTAACAAAGTTTCTGAAGAAATAAGTTTTTAGATATCATTATTTTAGGTAATGTTTATGCAGTTTCTGGGTATTTGTTTCAAATTCCAAGACAACCATGACCTTGTGAAAGGATCAAGCTAACCTACACTAGTCCTTTTAATGTATAAGACCTATTCAGCGCCTAGAACTAGTTACTTAAAAACACGTAAATTTTCAAATTCCGCGCTGCACCCCCTTAAAACTTTCCCTTTAATTTTTTCGTTTTTGTTTTCATTTGTGTGTGAGCAATAAAGAATTTATCTATTTGTCTATCTATTATTTCCTGTCAACATTGAGTAAAGGCAATTTCCAAATTCTAAGTTCAGCTGTTGATATTTGTCTTTAATTACTTAACTTTTTAATAGTATTTAATTACTTAGCTCTTTCATATCGTCATACAATTTCCACTTTCAATAATTTAAAAGTCTTTTTTATTAAAATTTGCTCATTAACCCATCAAAATCATTCGATTCGCGATATTTACATCCGTACGCGCGTATCTGGGTCACTAAAACTACATCCCGTTTTATCACTTTGCTGCCCCGAAATAGCTTTGCGTTTTAATATACCTACCTTCCTATCTTGAAACATGATGTGTTTTGTACTAGGTAGCCTTATTTAAAAAATATCATTATAATTTTTTGATTTTCAATTTATTGGTTTATTAATTTAAAATAATAATAATAAGTATTTATTTCAAAATAAGTCCATAGACTGTTGGTAATTACAAAAGAGCTTAAACACTAATGTTAGTTACAAGAAAAAAATATTGAACAACACATTGAACAAAAAACAATACAAAACAAAAACGAGCTTGGCGCACTAGATACGACTACCCACCGTTAGAGGACGGTGTGTAGTGAAATGCGAATTGAGGTAGCATTAGTAAAATAACAAGCTACCACTGTTTTGTTGTTAGTTTTGTAGCTACTCTAAAGGTAGCGCTTCTTACTTTTACGATAATGAAAATAAATACGTCTGTCCTACATTAACAAAGATTACCGTGTCAAACTGCACACACTGATACAGATTTATGTTCTGAATTGACTTCAAATACCTTTTCACTAGCGGCTAATAAATTTAATTTTATAATCTTTAAACTGTCACATTAGAATGCAAGAGTAGCTGTATCGTAAACAATAACAAAGCGGTTTATATCACCACCTGTTTGCCGATAAATGAATCATTGCAGCACCACGTTCAATTGACCACGTTTCAAACAAATGCACATGCAACGAACAGTGCATCGCACTTGGCACAGGCGAATAACCCCAGGAGAAACAACTGTGACGTCAGGAAATTGTTAACTAATTATTTATTGTTAACTAATAAACTGGGAATGGGTTGCACACGTCCACCGCATGTCAGACGAGCTTTGGGTCAAAGCCACCAGCGTTTGGGTCGTTAATGCAAGAACATGTAAAAGATGACGAAAACGCGGCAGACGAAAGCGAAGATGGCGTAGCGTAGAAATAAAAAGAACGGTATTTGCCGTGCAAATGCAAAATGCAAAATGGGGCATAAAAAACTAACAGTAGTACTAATAAAATAATTTACCTTTCAAATGTAATCTGGAATGGCATAGAATACTGATTTTCATTCACTCATCTCCCCAAAATTTTAATGACTTTCTTTAACATTGATCATGCCTGTGACCTTATTTTTACCTTTCACTGACTAAACTTTCTGATGCTTAACTGATGTGATTCAGATGACCTGTTAATGTCAATTCTGTAACGAAACACTTATCAAAGATCGATCGAAAAAATGTTTCATATTTTTTCTACATCATTTTCACCATTTAGGTACTTCTTTGTCTTTTCGACTCTTATCTTATATTTAAAGTTTTAAGACACACGTTCTTATTTCTTGCACGCCCATCGTTGCAATATATAGCCAAGATGTAAATAATTCAATTGTACCTACTTGTGAATTCGTGCTCGGTTTCGGGCAGATTCGACAACCTCCGATATTTACCAACATTGTATAATCTGCGGTGGCCTTGAATAGTTATTTGTTATACAAGAGTGCAAAGTTGTTTTTTAACCGCGTGCTCAATTTTGATGACCGAGCAAGCGAAGTATTCTAAAATTGAATCACGAGCGCAGCGAGTGATTCAAAAATTAGAATCCTGAGCGTTAGCGAGGGAATCAAAAGAGCACCAGGTGAAAAATCTTTGCACTTGAGTGCAACACCTAACTTTTCATCCCACCTCAGCGAGGAAATGACTAAATGCAAAAAAACATTTACAATCACAAGATACTTTTATTTCAGTTTAGGTATTAACTACTACATTATGAAAGGTAAGTATTACAGAATAATCTTTAAATTATAACAAACAATACTTAGGCGTAATTAAGAAAAATTGAAAGTAACGTTGCTACAGTTACTAAGTGTAATATTTTTGTTAGGTACTGTAATGTTGGTGTTAGTAACTTGTGTACTGTAACACCCCGCTGGGTCGTTACTTAAGGAACGGGGGGTTGTATCGAATAATAATGCTTTATAGCTTTAAATATTTATATTACTTTCAACATGAAATAATAACAATCAATTCGTCGTCGCGACCCGTCACCGAGTCCGCGATGTTCTTCTTTTTTCTCTTCTACTATATTTTAATGCAGGCCACGGTGGCTGCCAGTAAGTATGCCCGAGCAAGGAGTCTCGGTTGCTACAGTACTGATAAATTGGGCACTATGGAGGTAGAAGCAAATAGGTTTGATGAGGTTTTGAATTCACAAACTTAGTGCACACGATGTTCTAAATTCAATTTACTTTATCCTCTAGGGGATAAAAACGGCTTTTGCACTCAGATATCGAAGAGCAAAAATACTCTTTCCGAGATGGGGGGATGAAAAAACATTTTTTGCACATGTTACCAAGCCAACACATGTCAGCTATTATTATTTTCGCCAAAACTTGCTTGCGAATATGTAGGTTAGCCCATTATATTATTATCATCAAACAAGTTCTTTGGAATATGTTTTTATTAGGATGTTTTTATGTAGGTCTGTATGAAATCTTCGGCGTATATGGAATAAGTTTCGCAAAATAATAGTATCGTAAAGCTTTTAAAAAAAATCCTTTTAAAACTATTTTCAATGTGCTTGTTGACTGATTCAGTGTGGCAAATGAATTAGTAGCTAGGTATACGTTTTTACGTCGATGTAGTATTTTATCACTCGCTTATCCGTATGCTCTAATTATTTCGAGTTTACAGAAACGTTAATAACGTAAATTAAGTCCTTCCCTGTTTTTTGCATTAAATTAATCAAATCATGTAAGTAAATAACTTTCATTTGGGTAAGACTACAAACTTTGTCTTTGAAAAATATCAGCTATTCCATACAACTTATATGTATATACTTCAATATTACTTACATAATAATAACTAATTTTATTTTGTAATTTGTTTTTTACTGACTTCGTCGGCGCGGCGTGCTGTCTTCTCATTTCTGTCAATTTGTCAAGTTCGGACTTTCACACGTAAGCCACTGCACCGCATCTGTTGTGTTGTGTATTATTTATAGTCAACCTTCTGAGCAAGCCATTGTCACTGATCGCGTTGCAGTTGACCCATTTAGCGTATCGCGAACAATTTTGTTTAACGTCAAGAATAAGATACAATAAGATATTTTTTTCATAACTTATGTTGACCCTCTTTCTTTGTGTTATGTCTTATTTAATTTGAACGGTTCAGGGGCATGGTGTGTGTATGTCCGGTACCTATGAGTATATGATACTTCAACTTTGTGAGTGTGACAATTATCCCACTGCCAAACTTTACACTGGATGAGGCGCCACAACCACGTTAGCATCGCGTGTTTCCGAGTCAATAGATTGAGCTGTAAATTTGGCGGACATTCGCTATATTTAGTATGTCTACATAGATAATACCAACATTCTTTTTTATATATAAATCCATTTAGATTTTGAACTAAGGTAATTCAACGTTAAAAAAAGTTTCCAGGCAAATCATCGAAATTATTATTTTCGTTATCCAATAATTAGTTTAGTAGACATTAATAAATATGAATTAAGTATATCCGTTTAATGGGTAATAGGCACAGACAAACCACCAAAGGTATCGCATCTGTTTGATAAGAATATAATCGCTGCGACCCGCCGGTTTAGAGATAAAAGCTATTTTAGCACTACATTGTTGAAATCATAATCTGCACAATATCGCAATCACAATCTGTTACCATTAACAAGTATGACAATATTTATATTTAAAAGTGGTTCAGATAAGGTTCATGTGAAATTTTATTTGTAGAATATTCTATGTCATTATCATTACTGTTAGTTTGAACGATGCTTCGTTAGATGTAAGTTGATCCGCTTTTGTTAAAGCGTTGTATGATGAATAGATCACCGAAGGTTTTTAAATTGAAAGTTCATTATATCGAAAGTTAATATGTAACTGTTTCATTTTAGTTTTATTGAATAATGTTACGGTTGACCATTAGAAGTAATGAAATAATGAACAGTTAACTTTCATAATTATAATAAAATATCGATGTAGGCCTACCTACCTATATAATGAAAGTTTGATCTATATGAAGCCTTCGATGTCGTGAAAGATCCTTACCAAATACATGTTAGCTCGGTGTAGGACAAAACAGACTAGCCTAAACCTAATTTTAAATAATACACCAAAGTAAATTCAATTAGGTATGACATTAATTGAATGAAACGTTACACTTAAAATTCAAATTCAAATTCAAATTCAAAATCATTTTATTCAGTTTAGGCTACAAGTAGCTCTTATGAATGTCACTATGCCATCGGTTCGTAAGTCTACTCTGGGCGGGAGATCTTGTACTGAGAAGAACCGGCAAGAAACTCAGCAAGTGTCCAGATCTTTTCTCCCTTACAGCGTCAAAAATATTGGAAAATGCCCGATCATAGCAGGACACTTTCCTTTACAAATAAACACAAAACATACTTATAGAAGACAACCACAACATGTAAAAAAAAAACAAAAAAAAAAATTCTAGGTTAACAAATTTACATCAGGCAAAAGTTTCAATTTCCACAATGTCATACAGTACCACTACAGCATTCTAGTAAAAGTCAAAAATTGTTTTAGAAGAACAAAGTCAAACTATAGTGAATAATACTAAAAATAAGATAAGTATGCAAGAGCAGACCAGCCTCAAGAAATTAAAAAAAAGCAATTAACTTCCTATTATAAGTAAATTAACAGCAACGTCAGGAAATATGGGGCATTCAGTATTTAAAAGGATAAACTAAAGCAAAACATACTTTTTATTAAGATGTGTGTACCTATATTAATTGGTAATTAATTAATTAATAATAATTACACTCGAGAGCAATGAATCCGGGTCAATTAAAGAAACCTATAAATCTCGGAAATTAAGAATGCTAGCTTATTGAAATAAATTGTGTTTAATAGACAATTAAATATTCCTTAAATGAAAAGAACAAAACTTCTTAGTTATTGAAAAAATATGTCATAAAAAAAGCTAATTTGAATAAGGGAGAGTTTCGAAGATGGAATTATAAAATGACTGCATTTGTTTTTGCTTTTTTTCTAATCTGTCATTTAAGTGGGTATATAGTGATAGGTTGATAGTGTTAATATTTATTATTCAAGCTGTAATCATGTCGCTTACACCTGAAGAATGCACCAGAATTCTCACAATGCTGGAAACCAGCCGGAGACAGCGCAATACAGCCAAGGACTGTCGGTGTGTCGCTGTCAACAGTACAAAGAGTTCTCCGACGTTACGAGGAAACTTGGTAAACACCATGCTTCGTAATCGCTTTCTCACAGGAACTGAACTTACAAATCTCGACACCTCGGAGGAAGTAACCCAAGCGCATGGACAGTAAGACGACGACTTGCTGAAGCTAACTTGAAACCACTTAGACCTGCAAACGGCCCAAAACTGGAGCGTGGGCATCATATTTCTAGACTAAGATATGCCCAGAACCACTTAAATTGGACTATTGAAGATTGGACAAAAGTTATGTTCTCTGACGAATCAAAATTTATGCTCTACAAGCACGATGGAAGACACAGAGTGTATTGAAGACCAGGGGAAAGATTCAAGCAAGCATACATCGAAGAAAAAGTAGACTACGATGGTGGGTCTGTACTTGTGTGGGCCAGAATTTCTTCTGAGGGTCGCACAGAACTGGTGTTCTATAAAATGGCTCTTTAACTAGCGTAAGATATGTGGAAGAAATCCTTAATCAACACGTTGGTCCATTTATGGTCAATTTGGGTGAGGATGCTATCTTTATGCATGACAATTCCCGATCTCATGCAGGTTGGATTGTGAATGACTACCTTCAAGAGGTAAATATTACTCGAATGGAGTGGCCAGCACGCAGCCCGGATTTGTTTGTTTTGTTGTCATGGAAACGATTAACCTATGTTTAACTCAATGATGGAAACTGTCAAAGCGGTACGAAGTACGCCTGGTCAGCTAGTTGAACATAAAATACTGACTCTTGTATCTAATTTAATCCTTGAATCATGTAAATTAGTCAGAAAACATCCAGAATTTTACACACTAATTAAAAGTGTAAAACGAAACAATAGACATCTAAATAAATTTGGGATATCTTTCACTAAAATGGCATTAGTGTCCTCACATCACGTCAATAAAAATTTATAACCATTACCAAATCAAATAAAGAACGCAGAAAAACCCTTGGAATTTAATAAGCAATCGAAATTGTGTCTAATTAGTAAATGTTATTTTAATTTAAACGAATCTTTTGACGATAAATTTAATTAAACATATTTCTATTTGTAATATTGTTATTTAATTCTAATTAGGTATCTTAATTTTAATTTTGCAACTTAAAACATGTTAAATAATTACTATTATTATTATTTTTCTATTTTATTTGTTCCGTTAACTTGTTTAAAAATGTTAATACCTACATTATCTCTCTAGTGTTATTACATTACATTAATCAATATCATATCCATTATGTTAAGTGGAACATGAAGAATGGGTCTTCTTCAGAAGAACACTTTACAAAATTATATTTTTTTTCTTCTTATAGTCCCAACATTATTATGCGGAAACGTGTACGCTCGACTCGAACCAGTGTCTATGAGGTGCCATTTATTAACTAGCGTAACAGAATCTATTTTTAAAGGTCATAACGTGATTTATTTTATTTTCTTGACCTAAATAAATATACTTCACATCATTTACATTAAATGTAACATTCGTTGTTATATTAATGTGCTTTGCAACAGGCGGACCAAATGCTCGTTTGCCACCGGTCACACTTATAAAAAAATCTCCAATAATTACTAGCTAATAACCATTGGGAATAATTAAAGTCGTTGTAGTTTAGGAACATTAGTAGTGATGTTGTTGGAAATTAAAAACATATTACTATTTGTGGTTTACGCCAACAATTCCTTAAAACGACATTTTTTTACTAAATTTAATAACTACATGTATAACAACTTTAATGATTTAAAAATAAATCAACGAAAACAGTAAAATTTAAAATTATGAAAATGGATAATACACACCGCCACTGGTTACTTTCACTACTTCCATTTCTTGTAAAAAAACTCGACAATAAAAATGACAGATTCAATACAATAGTCGGATCAATCATAGGTTCACACGGCTCCATTTAATCAGCCGTATTACCTTAATTCCCTTTATTTCGGTTCATTCACCTAAACAGATGTGACCGGTAAAAGATAATGCGGAAAACCATTAACACGAGTCAAATATTTCAGAAACCCAGAAATACTTTGTGCGTTGTGGACTTTGGTGTGCGTACGCGTTGCCAAAAATAAAAAGTGCTCGCGATTTGGTAGATTCAGTGTTTCTTTATATACCCGTGGGAGACGTTTGATTTCTGATTGGCGTTGCGGCGAAGCACTGTTCATTAAATCCAGGGACCCGAATCTGCTATTCCTAGCTATTGTAAATTTTTTGGTGGTTTTTCGACAAGTATTTAACTAACACACTGCTTGTTACAATGTGAGAAATCCCATTATCCGTGTAAGGTTTCGTTCTGTCTAGACTAACTAATTGAACTTAACAAATTTTCCCATGTAAACTGTTAAAGAAAATAATATTCCAGCCCTCCAGACAAAGCCATTCACTTAGTGCTCACTAAGAAGCCTATGGCTTAAATTAGTACGTGAGTTTAATATTGTATCAAGTCTGAATATTACCCTAATATATCGTCATTCCCCAGTCTTATCTTTTTTATGTATTCGTATCAATAGTTCTCAAACAAAAGGCTGTCATACAAAGAGAAGATATACTCGTATATAAGAGTACGTAGGGAGAATCTCCAAACAGAGTGAATAATACTTCAGTGTTTATTTTTAAACGCTTTGTTTGAACTGAAAGTGGTACAAGCAGAATGTAAGTTAAGCAAATTTTTGTTACAGTTGATTAAATTTAAAAGAGAAACTGAAAAATCTCCTTTCTATGTTTGTAGATGATCTTTCTTGCCGTTGCTCTCGCCTAGCGCCTCGCCTTATTCCGCCTTGCTATAAGAATGGGGAAAGGGACTTTACTTATGGTTTAGCCTTTTACGTGCCATATCGTCATTTTAATGAGATGTAGGTACGCATTAACACTTTTTACAATAAAATACATTGATCGTAATTCATGTACTAAAAATAACTGAATAAACTAGAAAACGATGCTGAAATCTTGATTCGGACTCAGGTTGATCACCGCGCGTGACATTGTTGTTGTATCATTCTTGTAAATAAACAAAATATCTGACTCAGCGTTTTATTATTCGGTAGTACCGTATTCGTAGTAATACCTATGTGTAGCATTTCATTACCTAACATACTTTTCGTTGTTTACAAACACCTGTAAAGCTGTCATCATGAGATAGCTAAATTCTTTCATAGCTACTAAATTACAATTAACGGGTTCCGTATCATCAATATGTACGAGTATATGCCTTAAGCTCTGAAACTTGTTAGGGGTTTAAACACTTTTTAAATATACATCGAAATTGCGTTTGTCATCTGAAACATTAATAAGGTCAACAAACCTTAAACTGAAGCCACACATAGCCGCATTTACGGAACCTTATTCTGATGTCAACGTCCGAAGCGTTGTAACATACCCACATTGTTTGGGGTTATTAGGGCAATCAATGGAAGGCTGAGTTTTGGTTAATTATTTATTTGTTTTTCTGTTACAGCCCGGTCGAGTGGCGACGCTGATCGAAGACAAAGAAGTGAGTACTGTTATAATGTTATTTATTTTCAGTGACATTGCAATTATAATAATAATAATAATAATAATAAAATAATTTATTTCTCATCAGTTCACACAATAGGTTTCTGAACTCTAGGACATATTTGGGTGAAAGTCAATGTATGACCTGAAGTGTGAGAAGCTGGTGCCCGCAATAAGTTTTAAAAGAAACCGGTTACACAGGTCACCAGGCCGCCCCCGCAAAAGGATACAATTGTGTTCTTAACTAAAACGTATTTGTAGACCTATGTGAAGTGATAGCAAAAGTGGTATTAATTATTACATTAAAACTTATCAAAAACAACTTAAACTACTAAACATTTTAAATAGGTATTTTAAATAGCAGAATTTTGTGGTTGCGTATGCGTGCTTGTGTGTGTACGTCTGTGTGAGTGAGTGTGTATAATTAGTGAGTGTATAGTGTATATGAGCCAATTTTATTATATTGCCGATATAACTCGAGTCGAAAGGAGAAGCCTATGTTATTCAGTAAGTTTAAAATTGCTGGTAGACTTGGTTTTTCCATGATCGTTTGTGTTTTTTTTTTACTTTTATTATGTTGTCTACACAGAGATGACGTCTCGCAACGATTAGCCTGTTTGGGATGCCATCGTGCAAGCTAAGCAACTATTCGCAATGCGGAACCGGATTGGTGACCAAATTAAAACATCTTGAGATCTGTGCATGTAGCAGTCCTTAAACCCACCAACCCGTATTGGTGGTCGGGTATGGTCCGATATCTATGTTCCGTCCAACATCACCATTTCTGCTATATTATATATCATTTAATGTATTGAAGTTACTTGACGCGATAACTATAAAAAGGCAGCTTGGAGTAGGACGCATAATTTTACCTATTTTTATTATTAGAAAAAAAATAATGTATTTTCTGAACTTTGGTAAATTAACAAGTGATATTTCGCATGAGTAAATACATAATACCGATCAGTCGACTTATCTTACAAGTAAGATCTTTTATAAATGTAATAAGTCCTGCCTGAGGTCAGTTAAAACTTTTGCCCAGCCTCTGTGTCGCACCAATTATGCCAAAAACCGCTTTTCCATAAGATCATGTACCTAGTACCTAAGATATGAGCTTCAACAGTTTGATATTTTTTCTCTTAGTGTATTTCTTTAACGAAGACGACGAAAAGAAGAAAGAGGGAAATGGATGTTCGCAGGTGAACGAGTGCACGACAGTATACTCTGAGAATATTTATTTGATAAGATAATTGGAAGAGCATAATAATTTTCAGGGTTTCACGTTTATACCTTTTTGTTCTATTTGTGGATATTTTTTATATTTTTTTTACTTGTCTTAGGCTTTTTACGTGCATACTATTTATATTATTTTGTGTCGGAGGTTTTTAAAATTTTTCATTTATTATTTAAGATAGTTACTAATTTGAAAGACACCAGTTTTCTTTTGGGTAATATATGCTTCAGGTGCCCTCGTATAAGCTCACATTCCCTTAATCTTTTCTCCATGCCCCTGACATGAACTAAATATGCTGGCAACAGTTTCCTGTTTAGATCTTGTCAAAGTTATAATAAGAATTTTCATACGTTGGATTTGTTTTTGAATCGGTCGTCATCGTTCGACCATTGTCTAAGTTTCTGGTTCAATGTCTACTCAACTGTTTGTTATTTCTTTTGCAGTGGAAACTTTGTTAGCTTATGTACGAACTTAATGCTTTATATTTACTAGTGTTATATTAAACTGTTCGTTTCCCTTAAACCAATTTTTAAAAATGATGTCGGTGAAAACTATCGAAGACGCGCGTGTGACGATTAGATTACGTAATATGGAAGCACGTGTATCTATATTCGTCCAAGAGCAATATGACTCAAATAGCGCAGGTAATATTCCTTTAATCTAGCGTGGTGTTGCCATTATTAGTCCAATATCGTTTGAATGCCGCACACTCTTGTCATTGGCATTTTCGATCAAAATAATAATATATTTATGATAAACATTTATAGTGGCTTCTTTTCTGACATCATTCTATATTATTTACCTAATCATTTGCATACCTGCTGTCTATGGCTGAATATGTATAGGCTATTGTTTTTATACAACACCTTTATTAACGTATACCACTTAAGTACCATGTGTATAACAAACAAATGATGCCATGACATGACAATGACAGCTGTAACAAGTTTCTATTTTCGCACATAATTTTTTTTATGTTTTAAAAATTTATTATAGTTTAGAAATTTAACTTTATTATGTTAATTATAAAAACACATTATTCTCCTCATAAATATGAAGAGTACAGACGCAGAGATGGTTTATTGTGAACGAGAAGGTATTAAAAAAAAGGTATTTTAATGATATTATGCCATAAATATTTTGTGAGTATGGATGCAGAATATAGGAAACTAGTCTTGAGTTCAAAGTGCAATTTTTATTCACCATACAATCCCGTTAATGAAAACGAGAATTTGTGCAAACTAGATGTTATGCGGTCACTGTATACAACTAAATAGGTACATTTTCTACAAGCCATTAGCGTTGTAATCAAATAGCTATATCCATTTCATTACAAACATTTCCCTAAACATTGACAAACGACCCAATCATTGTTTCAGCAACGCTTTGTTTCGCAAAGGCGTGTCTGTTTCATTGCGTATATTTCATTGGTTTCACCTAATTTGTCAGTTTGGATTTCGACACATTTAGCATGTTGTTTACAATTAGTGATTTTAACCAATTACGCTATTGAAATAATATAACCAAATGCCGCTTGCCAAATCATTACAAAGTCACTCACAAAAATATTGAAATCGTATAATATTATTCGTAATCTAATTTCTTCAAATTTTTTATTTTTCTAATTTTTAAATTGGAAGGACCACCAACCAAGAATATCCAAATTTTCCTACTCCATTTTACACATTTCCAAAAATCCTTTTTCTTTCTATTTACCTGCGTTCGATGATAAATACCTAAACTAGACCTAATTGTTTGTTAATGTAATGCGGAATGAAATCATTAGCCTAATAAAACCTTTTGATTCATTAATGATAATCCAATTTTTCTTAACGGACCACTGTAATTAGGTCATCTATCAATTGATTGGATCTGCAACCGTCAAGATCCTTGCGCAACTGTCACTAAGCGGTACTCTTTACTTCATCATAGAGATTGGTTGATTCATAGTTAATGGACGATTAAATGGTCCATTGATTAGGTAAGCATTGAAAATTTAATTGAGGATTTTAACGCATCGAAAACATTCCACAACAACAATTGAATATGAGACGACCAACACCTCAGTCTCCCTGTGACCGCAAAGGGTTCGAAACGTCCGTCAGGATAAATATTACAAAGTAATGTGTAAAATAAACGCGAGTAGATCCGTAAAGTTGTTTCATTTCAACAATACTGATTGTTGATGATTTTGTGACGCTAAGTTTGACAAAGTCTGCGCACACATTTGTACAGTTATTTGTTTTATTTTCCACTTTCTAAGGTGTTACTTGCATGGCAATTGTTTAATCGCAAAGGCAGAAATTCTTTGCACATGCGAAAATAGGAAAGTAGTGTGGAAAGTCGAATTATTCAACGTTCTTACATTTTCGTCGGCCATGCCGTATTTCACAATGTTTTTATGTGTTTTAACAATGACAATCTTGACATCGAAGATTCATTAATGGTAGCGATGTACCTAGCAGTGGGATAGTAATAGGTTGTACTTACTCCTTTTTAGATTCACGTTTTTAATAGATTTTCGAAGAGTTGCCGCAGATCTGCTTTATCAAAACTGAGTGCATCACCTCCTTATTTGGTTAACAATTAATGTCACTCAGATGGCGCTAGCGAACTCAGTATTTTATCGATGCCCTCTCTAGTAGCATGCTTAGTACTACCTACATTAGCGCTCTCAAAACAACCTGCATTGCGGTGATGTAAGACAAACACCTCGTGGGATTCAACTCTTTCAGTAATTTCCCGCGAGACACTATTGTTTTTAGTCGCTGTATCATTTATACACAATATCGTGTCCATGTACAGTCGTAGAAACTGACTAAGTGATTCAATTGATTCTGGTCGCTTTTTCCAATTGTAAATGTAAGCAATGAAGGTAAATTTACTACGTTAGGCTACTAAACAAAGTTTCTATACACTATTTTCTCAAATAAGAGGTCTGTTTTATAGTTCAGTTCATTTTGAATAAAAATGTCTTCAAAATTCGCGTTTTTTTACATTTGTTTTTATCCTAACGTTTCGGACCCTCTTCGGCTGATTTGAAAATAATATATCGTTTATTTTTCACGTAAACTTTAGTATTTATGTATAAAATAAAGTGAAAAAATTAAAGCCAGCCCGGACCAAGCCAGAAAGGCTTTAAATTCGGGTAGTCATTTAATTTTTTCACTATATTTTATAAATATTTAATTTAGCTTAAGTGCAGCAAATTAACACATAAAAAATAAAAATAAAAATTTTGTATTTATGTTTACACAACCCAAAAATAAACCTTGCCGGGGTAAAGCGGTGACCGCTTACATTCAGTGAATTGAGAAAAGAAACTGCAGCGAAAACGTTTTATAACTACAAAATAAATACGATGTTAGAACTTATATTGCTGACGCTAATAAAGAAATTATTAGCTGAATAGCATGAAATATAAGCAAGGAGATCGATGGCGCAGTAGTTAACGCACGCGGTCTGCGAGTGCTGGGGTTAAGCAACTTTCGCAAAGGCCGGTCATCGGATGGGTAACCAAAAATGTATCATCTCCAGCTCCTCCGTGCTTCAGAAGGCACGTAAAGCCGTTGATCCCGTCTACATTAGCAGTCGTTAACAACTACCAACCCGCACTGGGCCAGCGTGGTGGCTCATCCATAGGTAAGGCTTGTGCCCCAGCAGCTAGAGATAAGATAGCCAGTGCCTCACTAGTTGAGGATCCCGGATGATGTGCGCTTCCATCATTGGCCTTATCATCACTTAACATCAGGTGAGATCAAGGCACTGTGCTTACCCGTTAATATAAAAATCAAAATAAAATAAAATAAATAAAATGAGCTGATGACGATAAGCAAGACAGAATCTTCGCGCTGGCTCACGCGCATGACCGCCACGTGTTGCGCATTCGTCGCGAGCGTACGTCGAGAGCGTCATGATGACATACACGTGTATTATTTAAACACTATTGACATTTTATTTCTACAACATTTAATTTACCGTGTGATGTTTATATTATTTAAGATTGTAAGGTATTTTGTGGGATGAATGTTGTTGTAAAAAAATAAAGTTTATGTTATGAATTTTGAACTTTTTGAGCATGTTTTCATGCTCTATTTTTGTTTCATTTTAAAAATTGATGTTTTGTGTATTCATAAGTTATTTTTATTTTATTTTACTCTCGGCAGCTTCTAAAGCGGTTAATCATTAACTATGTATTTTTTGAATATGGTCAGAAATTTTCTAAATTTATTCCACATCAATGTCCACGTGCTAATTTATCAGATTTAAATTGAATGTGTGCGCATTGTAATGAATGTAAGCAGAACCAATGCGATAATAATAAACTATTGGCTGACGTAAACGTTAGAATTCTAAAGAAAGCATGTCAATTCTTTTAAACTCTTTTTGTTTTTGTCTACGCAGAAGTGTGAAATCGTCCATGACCGAGCGAGCCCTAATTCTACAACCGTGTGGAGCCTGAATTTAAAGCAGACGGGGAAGGAGAGAAAATGCGCGTCAAACATTAATGTCCAAAAATCTTTTATAACTTTTCGCGAGCCATCCGCAGTAGTCATAGCTATATACCTACTCGTAGTAGTAGACGTACATTCAAGAAGTGTATACTCTACTCCAGATAATATTAATTATTTTCAGGGTATCTGCTTTTTGTGTGTACCAAAAATAGAGCTTTATATTATTATGCAGTTTAGACTTACTCTAATACGTACGTGACGTTAGTAAACGGTGCTACAAGTGGCGTGGGGACATGTCAATCTGTCAATTTGCAAATCGCAGGATGTAATTTCGCTGTGACCAATGTCCACGTCCATACTCGATTCGTCGCTGACTTGTTCTGCAGTCAGTAGTCATGAATTATTAATACTACGTAAGTTAGTAGTTTTACACTTTCGTGGTCCATGATAAATTAAATACAGAAAATTTCACCAAGAAGACGTCTCTACCTACTTATATTTAAAAAGCACAGGTTGCAGAGAGTACTCTTCAGTATTCTTTGTTGTATTGTAACTCGTCTAGTGGATTCTTATCATTGCTGTTCATCATCATTTAAAGAAATTTGTCACTATATCAGGAAAAAATATTGGTTGACTAAACGCAATTTGTTTAAAGGAGTTTTAGCATCCCCAATTATTAGCAGATACTTGATTTACCTGGTTGAGGAATACATACGACCTACACTCCAGTGCTTAATGCCTGCTATGACTACGCCAAACGTTACAATACAATTACAATGCAACGCTTTGCAAATAAAGTTAGAGGCAAATAAAGTTATTTATTATTATTCCTCTATTTATTTTTTCTCATATAAATTTACATTTTTAAATATTTTCTAAAAACAAAATAAGTAAAACATTTAAAAATATAAAAAATAGGGGTCCGCCGGCATCGGGACCAGGATCCAAGCTACCGATGGTTAGGGCTCCAGAGACAGGAACCTCCTCACAATGCGTGCCGTATCGAGGAGAACTGCCTTCTGAAGCAGGCCCTTGAAGAACCCGCACGTAACTCGGCAACCGCTTATTTTTCACTTCAGTAAGGAATGCCTTTCTCCTGTTTTGTGTCATTAAATTCAAAACAAGCTGCCGCTTCTCTAAACATTAACAACTGTTATGAAACAGTGTCTGTCAATGGGTGTTGGTTGTCATACCCCTTAGCTGGGGCGTTTGTCCGCCATTTATCGGCAAAGCGCGGGTCAATGGGTTACCATTGTTATTGTTATGTCACAGTGCTTGCACGTAATTAAATAAACTGGAAGGAAGTAGATACAATAGTATATTGAAATGAGGAATTCTAATATTATTACAAGGGCAACGTAGTGTACGATGATTACTCATCTGCATAATCTATCTACATGCCTACATATAGAGCAGTCAGTCCTGGCTGACTGAAGCACAATCACCACCCCACATTGCTAACCACTGGACCTAGAACGCTGAAACTTTGCAGACAGGTTACTTTCATGATATAATCAAAGTGTAAGACGGGGTTTCTCGAAATTTTCTCAGGCTCTAGTCATACGGATGTTTATATTTGAACGAAGTCGCGGGTGGTCGCTAATTTGCTATACAATTCTATTGTCTGTGCAGCTTTAAGAATCAAAGGTGAAATCGGTTTGTAGGGTTGTCAATTGAAGAGCTTGGTGAATGTCATGGCGACTAGTGCGATAACTTAATCAACTTTCGCGAAGGTATTTTACGGCTATTCCTTTTTTTGATTGCATACTGTTCAAAGAATTGGAACATTAAATCCGGTACCATATTTTCAGATTCTTTATTGTCCTCTTTCGACATCCACCAAAGGAGATCATCTATTTTCTTGTTTCTGGTTCTGGTATTTCTGCATCATCAATATCCTCTAGATATTGATGATGATACACATATGAGTATAAGTTGGTTCTATGCTATTCTAAGCCAGAAGTGGCCTGTAATTTTTATTACCCACTTACCATTGGATGACCATGACTGCTTAAACGGTTATCGGCCACCATGATTAAAAAAAACAGTTTGGGATCCACAGGTAGATTTCTTCCTACCTATCGTATAAAAAATGGCACACATGTCAGAACCCAATGCTACAAGTCAATACAGCATGTCCTGAAACTAAAATTGTCGTCGTGAAAGTACCTACCTCACATTATAGTACGAGTCATGTTGTCTGTCTGTGCCTTAGGACCTGGATCAGTTATCTTGGCAATGATATGTGTGTGTATTTGAGACGTTATCATTCGCGAACTGTTTGTTTGCTAGTAGTATGGAGGAAAAACGTACGTTACAATTTTTACTTGTTATATCTGGCACAATGACCCTCTTCGTATCCGTTATCGCTCTTGGCAGATGCTCGTGGTCATCAGTAAGATAGGACTGGTGGCGCATTTACAATACGCAGTCTCTCTCTGTTGCCTTTCTAGTGATCTCCCGTCTGACTGTCATCTTATATATGAAGCACTGTATGAACTACCTTCTTTTTATTATTTTCACTAAGATGCTATTTAGTTATCCATTTTTTAGGACTGTCCTACACATTTGCAATGATTGGGCCTGCATGAATGATGCGTTTAGTGTCTGCTACTTCGCATCTGTCTACGTAATAAGCACGTCACACAGATTACGTTGATTCCTGTTGACGCACCTCGATTAAATATTCGAATTTATGTCCTATTTGTAAAATAATTTTACTATAAACACTTATAGTAAAATTATTTTGTAACACTACATTGATGGTCAGTCCTTAGTACTTAGGTACCCTTTTTGGATACAGCTAACGTTTAAAGATCTTTTGACGGTGGAATCAGCGTTTATTATGCTTTAAATACTGTGATTGTAATTAAGTTCTTTACAAAATACCTGATTTAATGACCGTCTGTTACTACTTGATAATTAGATGCCTTTATTAACTAACTATGCGATGATAAGTAATAATAGTAAATTTTGATCATGCATTGTGCAGCTCTTATGGATATTCCTAATCATGGCTCACCAGCAGCGAGGGACCTTATCAGTATAAGGAGAGAAAAAATGGGCTAGAAGCGCAATTGGAACTTAATTAATCTTAAATGTTCTAGATCTCTAAAGTACCATTAATGAGGTTAGCAGATTACCGATAAAGGGATTATTTATGACATAAACACCCTCGCTTTTAAGTTGTATAATTGCCAACACGTGCAGCACACAGATAAGAAAATCATCCATCTTTTTTCGCAAACAGTGTTATCTTATTAATTGATACCAGTTGTTATTGTTTCCGCCGACCTGTTACACTGCCGATGAGATAAAACCAGCTCACACTGAACTGAAACACTTGACGACAGCGTTTGTTTGTCAGAGCATCCACAAGGCTGACATAATAATTACATACGTAAAAGTTCAAAGATTAATAGCCGATCGACAAAAAATAATAGTTTCTGTGCTTCAATAAGGATTTACATTTTTATCCTCATGTGTCGGACGTGAGTTCTGGTCGAGAAGCCTTGGTAACTTCTCAAGCAATCAGTGTAATCAGTGGTATGCGATCCCTGATAGTGGCATTTAGCTACAAGTGCCTCGCGACACCACTCCATACATCAGAATATGATGTTTAATAAAAAACAGACCTTAGCACTGATGGGTTAGAAGTTAGTATTGATTATAATAAAATTCTTTCGCGCGCTCACTATCACGGTTTTTTGGTTCTAGGATCGACTTTTATATACTTTTTTTATTATAGTCGAATCAGGAATGAAATTAAGGAAGCTGTCTCGCTCGTGTTGTCTTCGCTTGCAGTAGCTCCTTCACGAAAACTCGGAAGTATAATGTTACACCTTCACAAACGGCCTCCGCAACTTCTACTAGGAAGTCTGAACCAAAAAAGCTTAAATTACCCCAATTAATTTAACTGGCTATCTTATCTCAAACTGTCGCAGCACAACAATGTCATACACTGTTGTTATGGCGGCAATTTAGTTATGACGGATAAATGCCTATATCAGTTTTTAAGCAAGTATCCAGTATAAAATATATAATAAGTCCTATCACATTGTAAACCTCTTTGGTTCTAGGATCGACTTTTATATACTTTTGTTCTTATAGGCGAATCAGGAATGAAATTAAAGAAGCTGTCTCGCTGGTAGTGGAACCTTCACGAAAACTCGGAAGTATAACGTTACACCTTCACAAACGGCCTTCGTAACGTCTACTAGGAAGTCTGAACCAAAAAAAGGTTTAGATTACCCCAATTAATTGTTTTTACTTTAATTTTCGACGACTTGCCGCAGACAATATAAACGGTATCCGTCTAGCAACCACGCTAGATAGTGATAAGATTACTCAATTGTTTAGGATTTGCAAAATTTTCCTTTTACACACCGAAAGAATAATATATGTTTATTATAATTAATGAGGCATGAGCAATATAAACATTTTAGTTTATTTATGCATATTCATACCATAGAGATACAAAATAAGGAGACCCAGAATGTTATAAGATACTAAATAATATTAAAACATTGCCATTGTCACTATTAAAGAGAGGTGTTATTATTCTGTGAGTGACTTTTTAAACAATGTCTTATCACAATGATTTAAAAGTGTTAATTTGTAATAATTTTTTTGTTAAAATTCAATAATAAATACAATGAATCAAATCTTATTCTTATAAATTAAGTAATTAATTTTATCATTTTAATGCATGGATTTTGTTATGATGCTATACTTAATTACTTTAATTTTTTTATTATGTTTTATTTGTAATCAATATTAATTTCTGAACATTTCTACGCTTTTTATGGCAAAAATATGTGTTACTGATATCTGTTCCATGTTATTTATGCCACCATATTTTATGAGAAAAAATACTAGGTAGAATAGGCTGATGATGATGATGATGATGATGATGAAATTATTTTATTCTATTCTATTCTTACAACTCACACACAGACCCCTCGCGCAGACACGGATCTTGAAACAGCTTGGAACAGTCCAAGCGCAGCTGTCGAAGATGTGTAGACACACATAGGTGTGCGTTGCTCAAGTGCGTTTGTATGAACGCACTCCTCAGTCTCATTATTTTGTGCCCTAGATAAGGTGCTAAGTAGCTCATTTAACCCGCTTGATAATAACCGCCGGCTCCCATCATTTGGCTAACAGCTCCATCAATAAGTCGCGATGGACTTATGAACTTTCGACCGGCGAAGTTATCGCTGTGTAGGTACCTAAGTAATATTATTACGCCAACGTCATGTCTTGACAAAACACTAGGTATTATTGTAGTATTCGCTCATTTATCCGTTTATCGCGGTCCGACCAGGAAAAATATTATTGTTCCAATATCATTATGTTTTCATTGCTAGGTTGCTTAAAGCTTAAATTCTTTTCTCATGATAAAATATATTGCTGTTTGTTTCTCTTATGTTTAAACAATTAAGTTCTTTGAAGAAATTTCTTGCCTTGAACTACAGTGTTGCGGAACCAGCTCTCGGCGGCGGCTTTTTTGGATCGTTATTGATTCTTTTTAGTGAATTTCACGATACGAATGAAAAATATATTTTTTTACATTGTTTAAATATGGAAAATTAACTGTCAATCTGTATTCCTATAAAAGAACGTAATGGCAATTATACAAAAGCAGTACAATTTCTGCACTGGAAGTGAAATCGTATCACGGGCAGCGTGGCCGAGTGACATAGAGGAAGATCTCGTATCACCCTCGAAGACAAGACCGCTACATCCAAAATACTGCTCGACTTGTACCATGACCGCTCTGTAAGGTTACTCTTGAAACACAATCGCAATAATCAATTTCCAATCCCAAATCTAAAAAATTTAAATGGCACTCTTAAAAGCGACAATAGCGCCACATTGGAATTAAATTGCGTGGAAATTGAGTGAACAAATTATTATCGAGATGGGGCGCTCCGAAATTGCGAAACTTATCCCAATATCGATAAATATTAATCGCATTGGAATTGTATTGAGATTGAGTTTGCATCAAGAGTAGCCTACCTGATGTTAGCTACAAGGGTCCACAGCGCTTTAGGCTCACTAATAAGCGACCAAACCATCCGGAATCGTTTACGCGAAGTGCGTCTACGTTCCCG
Source organism: Eudonia mercurella (assembly GCA_963082485.1). Classification (NCBI taxonomy): domain Eukaryota; kingdom Metazoa; phylum Arthropoda; class Insecta; order Lepidoptera; family Crambidae; genus Eudonia; species Eudonia mercurella. The sequence continues at coordinate 405,256 of OY720042.1, forward strand.
AAGACCGCTGAGGGTTCCACTCACAGCACCCCACAATCGTAGGGTCCGTTTACAATGAGCTCGTGAACACCGAAATTGGGACGAAGAAGACTGGCGCTGTGTTTGCTTCTCTGATGAATCACGTTTCGGTATGAGGCCGGATACAAGACAATGGGGAACAATCACGGTTTGGGCCGGTATTTGGATCGGTGGAAAAATCGATCTCATTTGGATCAGGGGCAACCTCAATGCTCAAATCTACGCAGAGAGGATTGTTTCAGATGTGATTGCCCTTGCGAGACCGATTGGGTGATTCGTTTCGACTAATGCATGACAATGCACGTCCACACACGGCTAGAGTCGTAACACGCACTCTTGCCGATTCTTATATCAACGTCCTGCCGTGGCCTGCACAATCACCAGACCTCAACCCAATTGAGCATGCATGGGACATGCTCCAAAGAAGAGCTCTGCCGATGCCGAGTATGGATGCCGTGCACACCCCACAACAACTTTTTGACTTGTTAGAAAGAACGTGGGCGACTATTCATCAAAGTGATTTGGATGAAATTATTTTAAGCATGCCAAATTGCTGTGCTTGTGTGACAATTCGTGTGAATGGTAGAAATACAGATTACTTTTTTTATATTTACAGTAAAATTTTAAAACATCAACCTTGTTCTTGCTTTTTTTGCCAATTAGGTGACGAACTTAACGTAAGCTAGTATTCCCCAATTTGTTAAAATTGCATTTTTATAATTTTTTTAAAATAATAGGGATAAAATTGTTTACTAAAACATAAAAATTAGAGCAAGAAACCAGTCTGGAAAACCAGATTAGATAAATATTATTATAAATTTTTATTATAGTTATAAATGTACTTGACACCTGGACATTTTTGTTGTGTGTGGTTCATCATCATTAATTGAAAATTAAAAATAATAATAATAATAAATTCATTAAATTGTTTACATAGAATATGCGCCATTTCCCACAACACTGGTCCTATATAAGATATAAGTATGTAGTTTTTAATTACTGCCTTATTACTGCTAAAACTGGGATAAACGTGCTTAACGTGCCTTTTAAAGCATGGATTGCGAGAAAGCTAAAGTTTCAATTTTTTTTTTTTAAATATGAAAAAAAAATATTTTTTGGATTGATGCTTTCTGTTATGATAAGATTACAGAGGTATAATAGAAAGGTCATAATAAAAATTATCAAAGATCGATCTAAATCTGAAAGGCTTACAATCTATCTGTCCGATTGTTAATTGATTATCGTATAAGGATATGTCAATTGTCAAATGATATTAGCATTATCTTGCGGTTGGGACTTTATCGTATCATGTGCATCAAAGGTGATAGTCTACCTCTTCGGTACCTAAGAACTTGAAAGACAGATAGCGCGGTACCATAACCATAGCTTTGTTATCTGTGCTAAAGTACAATGACCTACAACTAGGCGTTACGCGATCATGTAAACAAATTATATACGTATATACATAATTTGTTTTTTTGTTTTTTAACCAAGGTACTATATTTTCCGGATAATTCTGCGAATTAAATAAAATAATAATAAATTAAATCATACTAATATTATAAAGCTGAAGAGTTTGTTTGTTCGGTTGAACGCGCTAATCTCAGGAACTACTGGTTCGAATTGAAAAATTATTTTTGTGTTGAATAGTCCATTTATTGAGGAAGGCTATAGGCTATATTAAAAAAATGCTAAAAATAAAAGTACACTTGTTGCGAAGCCGGGGCGGGGCGCTAGTACTTTTATATGCCACATCATCATTTAGTGTCATCTTCATACTGAAGTTTGGAGATATAGTATACAATTTTTTTTGCGATCCCATATATACAGGTTGACTTTTTTATCACCCTCCAAACCTTCTGAGATGACTCCCGTGATACAAACGACCAACTTTTACTACTGGACCAACTTCCTAACTCGAAATAAAAATCAGCTGTTCCATACATTTTGGTCCAATGAATATTGATGTTTTGTATGGAACAGCTGATTTTTTTTTTCGAGTTAGGAAGTTGGTCCAGTAGTAAAAGTTGTTCGTTTGTATCACGGGAGTCATCTCCGAAGGTTTGGAGGGTGATAAAAAAGTCGACCTGTATGTATATGTATATGCCACACACACTCACATACAACACCTCGGTGGCCCAGTGGCAAAGCAAGGCCCCAGTTTCCAGGTCGGGCAAAGTATGTTTCGGATTTTTTTGATGGACAGCTCGGAATTTCTAATATTATGATATGTTTATAGAATAGGGTGACATTGTCCTATCAGATTATTTAGTTTTCATGCAGGACAAAAGCGTTCCCTCGATATTTCTCAGTTTAAATGATTGAATAGCAAATTAATGAATATGAAAACATAGTATTCATTCCAAATTTTTAAAAAAACTTGAAAAGTGTTCCAAATTGAAAATATCGTAATTTAGTTTTTTTTATGAGTTGTATCAAACTGATTAAAACGTTATTTACGATTGTATGTGTACACTTTTACTAGCGTCTAGCCTAGCAAGTTGCTATCATTAGATAGCTGTGACCTTCTAGTACTGTCTGTGATTGTGTACTCCCAAACTCATATTGAATTTTTTGTTCTTTCCAGGGCATCACCTGGGGGCGAGCATTCCTAGTAGCTGCGGGGGATAAGGCCGCGCTGCCGTACCTCTCCACACGAGAGTGCCAGCTGGGCGGCTACAGGACCTACACCGTCAACTTCCACCCGCGCCCCTCCTTCTACCAACCACCAACCAACTTCTACGCCAGCAGCAGCGTCAGCAGCCCCGACAAGAAGGACGCCTTTCTGTACATCGCCGTCCCTGGCAACAGACACTGGCTTGGCGCTGCACCATTGCCTGATATAGCTAAACAAATTCTAGAATGCAAAGGACCGTCCGGCCCCAACGCAGAGTACTTGTTAAAACTGGCTGACTTCATGAGAGAAGAGGTGCCCGAAGCTTTGGACGAGCATTTGTTTTCGTTAGAGAGACTGGTGAGGAAGTTCGCGTCCGACACGAAGGTTTGCTTGAAGACTTTAGTGGGGGAGACTGCGGATGAGCCGAGCAGAGAAGAGAAGGCAGAGGCTAAGGCGGTGGTGCCCAGTTTTCAATTTGCTTCAAGAGTGCCGGAGAAGAAGTTACGCTGCGTGAACATGTGATAATGGTTCCGTTAACGCTGGCTTTTATTTTGTTGAAGTTTGCCGTTGTTAAGGCACGTAGGAAGGAGGTGAGATTAATGAAGTAACGAATTTCTAATAGCTTAAAATAATTTTATTGAAACGTAACTTTTATTGTAACGGAAGACTTGTAACGTGATGTTACGTTCGTTTTCGTGAACTTGTTTCCGTAAGACACCCCTTTGCCTACCGCTGTTACTTTGTTTAATAGAAATGTCTCCACAAGGTCTTTGTTTAAAGATAAATCCATTGTCCACACGTTGTATTTCCAAATACACGTGGCATGTTATGACTGCGACTTTGTAGAAAAACACGGACCGTTGACTATGACTTCCCTCGAGGTTTTAATGTGAACTGTTATTTCTTGACTTCAGGAAAGTGTTTAATATTTTTTTATGAACAATGGAAGTTTTTTTATTAAATTTAACTGAAACTATGTTTTCGCAAAACAAGTAACAGTCTTTAGTGAGTACTCAGTTGGCTACTATCCTTTGTTTGACTGAAGATGTTTGTAATAAAAGAAAACACAATAGCTTTGGCATGCTGACCAAGTCCAGCACAGATGCCTAATACTACAAATATTGAAAACGTAATTTTTAATCAAAACACTTAGGTACCTAATTTTATAATTTATTTTATTACATAATATGATTTTAATTATAATTAGTCGTCAACAACCAAATATGACTAACAATGAATAATACATGCACATTATTATGCATTATGAATAACTGTTCTAACTCGCATGAGGTAACAATACTTCATAATAAGTCCCGACGATTGTGACAAGAGAAACTGTGGCTACAAAGACAAATGTTTATTATTTTATTCGTATTATTAGTTCGAATTACTCTCAGAATAGTTAAGATTAATTATCAACGCATATATTTATAAAACAAAGTTTAGAATTTCTCTTGCCACAGTTGTCCTAACTTACTACCTACGATCTAACAGCACACGACTATTACAGACCAAAAACGTAGAAATCGAAAAGTATTATGTTTCGAATGTAGATGATAAGACTAACTTGTGATTATAAAGATTATACGTTTAATTTTAGACGCCAATGTTTGGTTCATTACTATTTATTGGCTATTGTTAAGAACTAAATGAAAAAATATAAATTAATTGTGTACTTTCTAGAATTTATGTGGTGCGAGCACAATTTTGAATTGTTAAGAGATATTGATTGGAACTGATCGCTCATATGAATTTTGTAATAATAATATTAATATGGACAAAGCATGCGTGATGTAGAATGATGTTTTAAAAATATGACCCCTATACGATAAGATAGTTAATCTTTAATATTTAATTAATTTCGAGAACTTTTGCTAAAAAATATTATTGTACAGTAAATTAAAATGATATTGACAAACATGTTTGTTATGAATTCAACAATACTTTGATTTGTAATTATAGATTTTTTATACCATTGAAATCTGAAAGAATAATTGTTAAAGTTTTGTACTTTTCTTATAAAAACTTACGTTTTTGTCGTGAAATGAATGTCGTGGTTCCGATGACCGTTACTTTTTGCTGATAGATCATTTTACATCATGCTATATGCCGATACTACTTTTATACGACAACTTGTATGTTATTATAAGGCAACGCCGCGTAACTGAGCAAACAAATCATGATACAAATAAACGAATGAAAAATATACTTTTTTCTTTCTAAAATATATACAGACGTCTGCACATCTGTTTTTGTATGTATGTATGTATGTATGTATGTATGTATGTATGTATGTATGTATGTATGTATGTATGTATGTATGTATGTATGTATGTATGTATGTATGTATGTATGTATGTTTGTATGTATGTATGTATGTATGTATCTTTACCTTCACCTTACCGCTCGACCATGACTACTGACGTCTTGCGACGCGGCAAACGGTTTCTAGTACATTGCGTTTTTTCTATCACTGCTGACTGTGACTGCCGTAGTATAATGCGCAATGAACTAGAAACCGTTGGTACACCGAAATTTGTGTACCTATGCGCTATGATTGCTATTTAAAAGAGTAAAGCGTTTTAATATAATTATTTTATGTAGTTTTGAAATGCTTGGTTATTTTTTAATAAAGTTTCAGCCATATTATGCTATAGACATAATGCTCAAATGTCTAATGAGAAAATTTTACAGTTTGTAGACTACCAATAAGTGTCTGATTTGCAGGCGTGTAACTATACCTTTTTTCAAACTAGGTACGTAAAATGTTGACTTAGGAAGTGCGCAAACGAAGGACTTGTGTCCGCTGCTTTTTTTTTAAAACTGTAAGCTTTTTTTTAAAAGAGAGTTTGCAGATTGCCACTGGGCATTTTCAGCTTCATCGGCTTTTTTGGGGATGGGGCGGAGAAACCCACAAAAAGCCGAAAATATTTAACACCAGCTAATCCTAAATATCTACCTTAGCCACGAAACCTATCACTTAAAATCTCATAATAAACGTATCATCTTTTTTCTTATGCATCATTAATGAACGTAGGTATGAGATTGACTTAAAGCCAATTTTATTAAAAACGTTATTTTTATGTTTTGTTGGCTTATGTCAAACCCATACGATTATCTTTCTATTCCATAAAACAGAGAGCGCCATCTTCATGTTGTATGAAATGTTAAGTAAGAAACCAAAGCACATTAGCGACTCGGGCTAACCATGTGTTTCAATATTATCGGATAGATGGCGCTGAAAGCAATAATGTGGAATTGCAAAGAACATCGCGTCGATATATGGATCTTTATTCTACTTGCGTATATTTGAGATTGTTCGCGCCAGAAATGCCTACCGACCGGTACAGCCCTTCATAAAGTGCGTGTGCGCGAAATAAGCGACTTCTACCAGCTCAGCTCCATCCTACGACAGTCGTGTTGTGGCCACGCCGTCAACGTCAGCTCGCCAAGTAAGTCCCAAATATCCCATTATTCATCATCCATCCCTCTTCAGCTCCCTATTCTCCTCCCCAATCTGCCCACTCTGCTGTGTCGGCATTGCCTTCCCAGCAGCCGATACAGACATGTAAATTTGTTCCTTACTTTCCAAACTCTTTTCAAAGAAGCCCCTCACGAGCCCCTCTATATAACTGCCATAACGCTGGTAGAACAGAAAGGGAATAAAATTATTAACACCTTAACAGTTGACTATTTTAAAGCGCGCCTTTCCTGGTACGCCGCCGGCAATTTTTGCCGATATTGTAAGATTTGTAAAATAAAAACTATTTGTAATACACCTATATATATTTTTTTATTTATACAATGGTCTTATATACTTTAAGTATAGGTTAGTACACCGGAGTTACACGTAAATCACGTACCACGGACGTCATTTTAAAACAAACACTAAGAAAGTCAATGCCGAACAGAGGACGTGATCAGCGTCCTGCGACGATCCCACCCATCCGTACCTAGCACGAGATCGGCTGTTAAAGTGTTAACGTATGAGATTGACATAAGCCGTTATTTATAAGTTTCGTTGGCATATGTCAATCTTAGCGATAATCCTCGATGTTAATTCTATTCTATTCTGAAGAAGCTGAGGAAGCTGAGTATTAACCGTGGCCGAGTCGGGACTCGGCCACGGTTAATACTCAGGCTACAAGGCTTGGCTACGGGTAGCCAAGCCTTGTAGCTGAGTGCGTAACTGAGTCCCGTAGCTGAGTGCCGTAGCAAAGTCTCGTATCCGAGGCATAGCAGGGCCCCGTAGGTAGACAAATAACTTAGCCGACGAGGTACTGTAGTCAAGTCCCGTAGCCAAGTGCCTTAGCAAAGTGCGCCATCCCGTGTGCCGAAGCAAACCTCCGCAGAAGAGTCCCGTAGCGTAGACGAATACTTTAGACGAGTGTCGTAGCAGAGTCCCGTAGCTGTGTGGTCGTAGCTGAGTTCCGTAATCAAGAGTACTTACCTAAGCCAAGTCCCATAGCTAAATTCCGTAGCCAAGTGCCGTATACTGGTCTCGCTACGATGTTTCAACGATTGCATGCGTCCTATAAATAATTAAGTATGGCCCTGTTGGGCTTTTAACGCAGTTAGTAGGATTTCTTAATACTTACCTTTTCTTTGTAACAAAACGAAGTGAAACAAGGTGTCAATGTCGAGCTAGGTAAAATTAAACCACTGAATTGCAGTTACATTCATCAGTTTATTCACCACAAAACTCTTACAACATTTACGTCCGCCCACGTACATAGAGGTCAAATATACAAACAATACATTATATCAACACCAATATTAATCGCTTCTTACACCTAAGTTACTACTTGATTGAATTTTTTCAACTTTAAAAGTAAAAAGATTGTTCGGAAACTGGAAATAAACATATTTACATAAAATAATCTCTTAAATTTATAAATACCTGAAGTTGTATATTTTTTTAAGGGAAGCTACAATTAAAATATTTGTTTATTTTTTATATTTTTTTTCGTAACAGAAAAAACATTTACAATGATATGATATTTCAATAAATGTAACAAGTTCCTACTTACTTACCTAATTTGTCGTTGTCAATTAATCAAGTAACTATTGAATCAATAAAGTTTAAAAGTTAATTAAGTACTATATAGAGTAGTTGTAAAATGCATTTTTCCCATAGTATTTGTTCAGTACTTGAACATATTATGTTATACATTATTTTTCATTAATAACGTACAAAACATGGATCTAGTATATTAATTAATTATTTACTTAGTATACTTATTCATTTATCGATGACAACAATTATTACTGATATTTAAACAGTAAAGCTAAAAGACAGTGATTTAAATACCTGTTTTCAAGGGTTACGTATTGACCCTCAATAAATAAACATATGTTCAAATTACATAAAAGGAACTAAAATCATAATAACGCATATTTTTTTAATTAATAACTCAACATTACCGTCACAAAAAACAATAAAAGAATCAGTTAATTAGAGTGGCGAAATGGTAAGCGCACATAGAACTAAAGTGAGAAAACAAACCAAAAAAGTTTTGCATGAAGGCTCGTAAAACTGTTGAGGAGTACATCTGAGGATTATTAAGATTATCCTAGTTACATCATATTTTTATTGGTAACCCATGTGTTAAACAGCGGCACCTAGCCGACAATCGGCTAACCGGCTTGCTATAAATCACGAACACGCGCACAAAGCAATAGCCTATAAAATTGACAAAGGCAATCAATCGATGCAGCCAGAGGGCGCTGTGGGCCGCACAAAGGTGTATAAAAGCAAATGTAGGGCCGTCTACGTTCTATTTTTTGGGTTCACTCATCCTGACAATAAAGTCTATCAAAACAAGCAAACGTTGTCATTCCGGCTCTCTGACTCCTTTACACTATGTTAACAGCTCTAAATGCAATCACAGGTGTTTAAATCATCTTCCAGCATTTATATTCCAATTCAGTCCCAATATTGGACACGAGTAAAAGGCACGTTTTAATTTTTCCTAGGCCAATTCGTTGACGATGACTGCTGTCACCTTTAACAATAAACACTAACGGTACGTAATAAAAATTATTACAACATGCAAACAGACTAGACACTAATAATAAAAAGCTTTCGTCACGAACCCACGAAATACTGACGATAAAATACTTTAAAGACATACTAAATAAATTATGACATAACTTTGGTACTACTTCATATTTATTTACAAAGATTTTAATCTATAATACTTCTAGAATATTTCAAAATTTATTTATTTACATCTTATTATAATAATGTGCATCACTATGTTTTGCACATTTAGGTAAAACTACCAAAAAATTGTGTAAATAAAATATTATTGAGTGCAGTTACTCAGAGTAAATTGGATTTTACAAACAAATCTCGCAAGTAATACAAGAGTGATACAGAAAAATTACAGAAGATAAGATAAATAATCGTCTTCCATTTCAAAATCATTTAGTTAGTCAAAAACTATTTAAGTCTCGTACTTTCAATGATATTTTATTTCTTCTGTGTGATAAATATTCTGTTCTGTCGAAACTTTCTACATTAAAAAACAATAATTCGCACGCTTAATAATAAACCGGAATATGTCAAAAATTAAGGATTCCCACTTTTGTTAATAAAACGAACTAACTCCAATTGAAGAATCTATAGGTACAATCCCGCCATGCGAAACAAGCCAAAATGGACGATTGTTAGATCACCCCTCTCTTTTCTACAAAAGCGCGCGACTATGCAATTCATGCGATAGAGAGTTATTCAGCGATGCGGCAACCGTGATTTGAGATAGGTGTCGTTGTTTTGTGACTATAGTGGAGTAAGGTGAAATAATTCGGTTTATTTTCAAGTGCAGATGAGACTATTCTCCTTTGTTTTTTTTTCTAAACTAGCATGTTTTAGTTTTACTTCACTTTAGTTGAAAACGGTGCTATAATACAGCATGTACTATTTAGACTTGTTGCAGTTTATCATTAAATTATAATTGTATAGATAAGAAAAATTGCGTGTTAAACTGACATAAGACGAAACTTTAGAAAATAAACTTTATTTATTTATTTGATATAATTAATATAATTAAACAATTATGTCAGTTATATTCGCTATACATTTCTCTACAATTTAAGACCATGAAAATAAAAATAACACGACAAACAGGTGAAAACCATCAAAATGTTTCCAACTAGGTAGAGACTCAAAACTTTGACCGCGATTTCCCAAAAAAGTGAAATTTTGTCTTATTCCGGTTTATTATTAAGCGTGCGAATTGTTCTGTCATCAGCTCGTGATCTAAAACTATATTTTGTCCATCTCCAGACTCGCACAGCTAATAAGGTGGGAATTATTATTAATAGTAAAATAACGTTTAATAATTATAGCAGTAACAGTAAAATACAATAAAAATATTACGTTTTGAGTAAAAATCAGAGTATTATTTACAAAGCTCGATTGTTTGAAACACCACACCTGTCGTCTCGTTAAAATCGATCGGTAGTAGTATGTACATTCTTGATCGCAAACTTCTACTATATAAACTTACTAAAACTTACTCATTAGAGGAAATATAGTAGTCCTTTTGAAGCAAATTGTATTTCCCTTTGAAGGTAATCTGACTAAACTTCAACTCTGTACAACATTGTATACCACATCCCAATACAGTCGTGTTCAATATAAACACCTTTGTACGAGTACTATGTCAAAGAAACTTCTTCAAACTTATATTTCATGGCAACCATTAATAGACTTGAGGGACAGTTACGTCCTTTACTATTGAGATATTATTGAACTCGACTGTATCCAAGAGTAGGTCGTAGAGTCCTTAAGAGCTGAACCCTAACACTAAATTCCCAAGGAAACTTGCTTTGACAAAATCCACCAGAAAACACTGTCACTCCAAGTGATAGCTATTTAAAAAGACGCTTCTTACTCAACCAGTCCATTCAATAAATAGAAGTCATAAGTGTCACTGTTTGTCACACAAACCTCACTCCAAGTGAGGTAGTTAAATCATATAGGCATTTTATTTAAACCAGTTCCCTCCTTGAATCCTCCAATTCCTATTCAACCAGTCCATTCAATAAATTAAAGTCACAAGTCTTTACAAACTCACTGTTTTCCCCACGAACCTCACAGGTGATAGTTAAATCAAATAGGCATTTGATTAAACCAGTTTCCCCCTTCAATCCTCCAATTCCTCTTCAACCAGTCCATTTAATAAATAAGAGTCTCAAGTCTTCACAAAGTCACTATTTGTCACACATCACTTGATGAAAGGGAACTCGCTGTCACTCTCGTCGCCCGAGCCGTCGTAACTGGAGGGCGGCGTGTCCAGCTGTGGCAGGCCCAGGTCCAGATACTCCTGATTGGCCGTCACCGTCAGGATCTTGTCCAGGTCTTCTACAAGCTCGGTGAAGGAGGGCCGGTCGCCGGGCGAGAACGACCAGCACTCGCGCATCAGCATGTAACTGGGGAAATGTCGTTGTTAGTTTTCTGTGTAGTTTAAATTTCTTTAGGTTTTTTAGATTATAAAGGATGTTTTATGCATTAGTTGTAATTCGATTTATTCTGCTATTGAAGTGGATAAATCAACGACTTAACCTTTTTTTTATGGGTACCTAAATCATTTATTCACTAAAACAAGATAATAATTAAACTACTTAAAATTAAACTTACAAAAAACTGTAAGCTATAACTACTACTAACTATAAATAAAAAAATTGCCCCAAATCATCCCCATCTGGCAGAGTGCCCAGTAAGCTAGCAGCATTGCCACGTTGGATAGCTACGCTTATACGCTGGCCCAAGTAGCTGCTAGCTCTGGGGTCCCAGGTGATTTCTACTAATTTAATAGAAATATCTTTAAAGAGTTTGTGAGCACCCGGGCCCCATGGACCTAAAGTCTCTACCCCAAACGGCTCACATTTGAGATCCCCAGTCAGACTCTCATACTTCCGCCGTTTGAGTTTCTCTGCATGATTTGCAGCCGCGCCAGCGTTGACAGAAGTGCTTGGAATGTGGGACGGTGCAAGCGTATCGACACAAGTAGCATCCCATACCAGAGCCCAGCTAAAGTAGGTGTCTTACATCTGAGGCGGTGAAATGTCGAACACGACCTTGAGCCACTCCTGCGGTATGCGGGATGTACAGAGGTTTTTCCGTGGGTAAGTCCCACGTTAAACTTGGTGACAAGCTTTTACTCTGACTAAAAAAGAAGGTGTCTTACATCTCGAGGCTGCAGCAGGGCGGCTTCTCCATGCGGTGGCCGGCGCTGAGGTGCTGGTACATGTACTGGCCCGGCACGGCGGGGTACGGCGTGCCGCCCAGCGTCATGATCTCCCACAGCAGCACCCCGAACGACCAGCTGCCGACAACAATGGCTTATTAATATACTATAAATATTCATTATTCATCACCAACTCATTTTCATGTGCTCCCTGTTTGGGGCACGAGCCTTCCCTATAGATGGATATGGAGAACTGCTACTGCAGTGACTGCTAATGCAGCCGGGACCAACGGCTTTACAGAGAGAGAGAGAGAGAGAGAGAGAGAGAGAGAAAAACATTTATTACCACACAAGTGCATAAAAAATAAAATAAAAATAAAAAACATAAAACAAACAGCAGGCCAATCAGGACCCCGCCTCAGCTTGTGTCGTTGCGAACGAAGCGTATCGCAACAACGCTGGTATTCTGGCGGAGCCTGCCGCCACCGGCGCCCACCGTGCTTACCGATTATACGTGCTTTCCGAAACACAGAAGAGCTAGAGATGATACATTTATGGTCACCCATTCGATGATTGACCGGCCTTTGCGAATCTGTTGATGGGTATTGGCTAAATCACCACGCTTGGCTAATGCGGGTGATTTAGTCATTAGCTGGCCATGCATCCTAAACACACATTGCTCTACCTGAAAATTGAAATCAGGATCTTCGGATATCGGGCCGAGTGTGCCACTCGGTCACCGAGGTGTGAAAAAGACTCAATAAGCAACCTTAGCAATCGCGGACAGGGCCGGTTAACTGCTGCACAATCGAGCTCCTCGCCTGTAATATTACTATTGTACTAATTCTGTTAATACCCCTACCTGCCCACCTATGTTACTACCTAACTTGCAACACCCTATAAACTGCTGCAGCACAAACACATGCCACATAATGTAAGCTTATTTAGAAATATTTTTTTTGCTTTTATCCAATGCTTTATGTGTCTGTGTGTGTGAATGTGGTTTTTGAAATAAATGTTTTATCTATCTATCTATCTAATGCTTAAATAAGTGAGATACAGGTGAAATTAACCTTATGTTCACTACTACCATTAGTATATTTTAAAACCGGTACTTACACGTCAGTCTGCGTGGTGAACACCTTGTGGTAGAGTGACTCGGGCGCCATCCACCGCACGGGCAGCCGGCCCTCGGTCCGCTTGCGGTAGTAGTCGTTGGACTGCACGTCCTTGGCCAGCCCGAAGTCGGCGATCTTCAGCACGCACTCGTCAGATACCAGCACGTTGCGCGCGGCCAGGTCTCGGTGGATACACTGCAGGAAACGTAAACACATTGAAGTAAATCTATAAAGTGTTTGTGGATGTCCTGCGATCATTGAGCCATAGACCATTTTGTTTCTGGTGTCATCAAAGGACATCAGAGGGATGTCTTTCCTTGGAAGGAGGAGTTTACCGTGGGTAAGATAAGCTACATGGTACCAAGCCGGTATCTCGGTATTAGCAGTCTATATTACTCTTCCTTAGTATTAGGCTGCGTGGAAGGCATTCCATTTCCATACCACCTGTTTAGATTTTTTTGGCGAAATCTGTGGTTTTAGGATGCCTCTGAGTTTTAGATTTTAATTTTTTCTCTTAGCTGTACAGTTGTATAGATACGAAAAAGTATGCAAAAGCTTATGTGTGTATGCTTAATACTGTTGTACAATGTATATTAGTAACAAAACTTACCCTTCTAGAAGCTAAATATTCCATTCCTCTTGCAACTTGATATGAGAAGGACACGAGATCCTTTTGCGTAAGAGTTTTCTTCTCCTTTAGGGGTTCCATGTCCGATTCGTATCTGATATAAAATACCAATTTAGTCGAAGTTAATAAAATAAACCTCTAAAATTATAAAGAGTCAAATATATTTTATCTACGAGGAGTATCTACTGAAATATTAAATTTCATTTATTGATACTGAATATTTTTTTTTAGGTCGGGGCGATGCCTTGGTTGATTTTTCTCCATTCAGCAAGTCTCGACTTCTCTTTATTATTTAGATAGTAGTATTTTTTAAATTCCTTACGGGAAAGCATTTGACCTTCATTTCACCTGATGTTATGTGATGATAAGGCCAAAAGTAGAAGCGCACTTTACCCGGAATCTTCAACCACTGAGGCACTAGCTATCATATCTCTAGCTGCCAGAACACAAAACACAAAAATGCTACAAACATTGATGTTATGGCACAAAATACATAATAGTACGTTATGGCGACATCTACAAATGAGATGGTGGTAGCTAGCCAGGTGGATAGACAACCTCTACCACCAACCAACCGAGTACACAATTATATACCCCCCTGGTGAGGATCGCTCCCGGGATCTTTGGGTCTGAAACCGGTGGTCTTAACCACTAAATCACAGAAGCGGTTGAAACCCTAGCAGGTTATTCTTGGACTATTCCCCCACCTGTTCCCCGGGCGGTGGTTCCTGAGGAACTCTCGTAGGTTCCCGTTGGGCGCGTACTCCACGATGACGTACAGTGGCCCGTCCTGCGTGCAGCAGCCCAGCAGGTTGATGATGTTCACGTGCTTGCCGATCATCTTCATCATCTCCATCTCGGAGACGAGCGCCATCATCTCGGCGTCCGTGTGGCCCTCTGTTAAAAGGAGCGGTTCCGTTAAGTAAAACATTTAAGTTGTTGAATCATTTAAAAAATGGCGTACTGAATCCAAACCAAAAAACAAAATACAGAACTATTAAATATACTTGCTAAGCCAACAATTTCAATAACCAATAACCCAACTGCTATCTGCTATACTACCTGTACCTACACAGTTAAGTTCATTTGTGCTCCTCAACACAGATCGTTGTGTCATTGTCAGTTGCTTATGGATCACTGTGTGTTTTGATGCAATGACAGTCGTTCTTTACTGGTTCAGATGCTAGTCTTTAAAGAATACTATGTGCAGCACTAAAAGTTCAACTCAGGTATTTAGCTTCTAAGGCCATAATACATACAACCAGGACAGATAAAAATTTAAACTAACTAGCCTCATTCTATTGAAAGTTGGATCAATATGACTTAAAAAAAATACATGTTCGTTGCCAAAATCTTACAATACTTTGTCTATAATTCTAGCGGTCTCTGCACTTGACCTACAGTAGCCAGACAAAACTTACAAAACCATCTGCTTTAGTGTACACACAGTTCAAACATTGACGTTACGTTATAAAAAACTCTCACCTTTCAACATCTTGACGGCGACGACGGAGTTGAGCCCCGGCTTCAGTATGCCCACGCACTCGGCCTTGACCACCTTGCCGAACTCCCCCTCGCCCAGCACCTTGCCTAGCGCCAGCGACTCGCGAGCCACCTCCCAGTCCACGTCCACCGGCAGCTCGTACTCCGACAGCATCGACTCGCTCGTGTTGTTCTGCACTTGGGACAGCTTCTGCTTCTCGATCTTCACCACTGGCATCAGCTGGATGTTCAACGCAATATTTTATTTTAGTAATAATACTCCAAATTGAGGTGTATTCACTGCAACGAACGCTGAGTGGAGTCTCTTTAGGACACATTTTTATCTACATAAGTTTGCCTACAGTGTTCTACGAGTAATACATATTTTTCATTTCATTTTTATTTCAGAAAACATAAGAGAAACTTCTTGATTTTTGAACAAACGTAATGTATATGCAGTTTGTTTGAACAACCAAGTCAAATGATCGAAGAATTACTACATCATCATCATCATCTCAGCCAAAAGACGTCCACTGCTGGACAAAGGCCTCCCCCAAGGATCTCTACAACGACCGGTTTTGTGCTACATATTAATTAGTAAATCCGCTTTCAAATGGTATATAACAGATTTTTTTTATATGCTTTTACTATGGTCAAATATTAAACAACAGTTCAAGACCCGTCGAAGGAAATTTATTTTCTGAACATATCCATCAGCTATTTTTTATAGTTTGTAATAGCCTAGTGTTTTTTGGTTAAACTTATTATTGTTAAAACTCTATAAATGAAGTACAGTAAAAATTGATTAGACTCACACACATCGGCCCCTCGGCGAGGTCTGTCACCGCGCCGTTGATCTGCGGCTTCTCGACCGTCACTTTCTTCGTCCAGTGCGTCACGATCACCGCGCGCGCCGTCTCTATGGCAAGTTGCTTCTTGATCTTCTCCCGTTTCAGTTTCTTGAAGATCATCACCACGATGATGGCGGCTACGAAGAACATCGCCCCCAGCACCGCGGTCAATATGTTGATAAGAAGAGTGTGCTTCCCGTGGTCCAAGGGCTCTTTGTCTGGTAATGCTAAAAGTTTCACTTACATTAATATTGAGATAAGTGATGCTTGTTTAATCTCTAAAAACAAGGTGGATGATATAATTCGCAGAAAATTATTAAGGTTGCGATTAGCGCTTATAACTAATCATTGAGAAAATCACTGAGGTCTTAGTTCTTTAATGTAAGTACCTAGTCTTTAGACTGAAATGTTGAAATAATTTTACGGATAGATTATTTATATGTTATTTCGCTTTACATTTTTTGTTTCAAACTTCATGAGTGTATGTTACATTACATACAAAATAAAACCTAAAGTAAATCTTGGAAGAAGAAATGTTGACAATTAACAATTATAATGTTGACTTACATTCAAGTACAGTGAGGTATCCTTTAGCTGTGGTGTTTCCAAGATTGTTGAGAGCCACACACACGTACCAGCCTTCATCTTCTTTTGTTACATTGTATATTGTAAGTTGCTCAGCTTTATCTGACGCATTGCCACTCTGAAATATTAAACAATTAATTTAAATTGTAGTTGGAGTTTAGTGATGGTAAGTATACTTGTAAAAACACACACACACACTTACTGCATTGCATTAAAATTCTCGATAAAACCAAAACACAGGAGCTGCGTACATAAAGGGCCTTGGCAAATCATGAATCTATATGACATTATAAGCTTTCTAACAAAATAATATTGGAATACAATATAATATTGCAAAAAGAAGTATCCTTAGAAAGCTTTTGGTTTCATTATCAGTCAAACCTTCTAAAACTAAGGTCAATAGTTAAAAACAAACACAAATAATAGCATCAGGTTACACATTTTTGTACAAACATTTAAAAGCACTAACTAACATGCAAGCTTCATGCACAACCCAATGTGTTAGCCACAACCCTCACCGTGACAACTTTGTTAATATCTTTGTAAATGAAAGCCTCCTTTCCATCTTCGCTCTGCTCTTCCCCGTAGATGGACTCGTCTTTGTTGAAGAACATCCAATAGACGAAGGGGTGCAAGTCGGATAGGAACTCGCAGGTGAAGCGGGCGGTCTCGCCGACAAGCTTCGTCTGGTTTTCGGCGCCTTGAGTGAGCACCGGCTTGGCGTATAGCCGTTCTATAAAATTCGGTAGAATTAACGCCTAGCATTGTATATCATGACGACGATTTTCAGACATGTGAGATGGACTAAAGCTTGGATACCGCCATCTAAAACATTACACTATAATTTGTTGTTAAATAAATACAGACTAATTTATTGTCATAATTAATAGTGACGACATTGACCACCACCATTACGAGTATCCGTCACCCGTTAGTCACAAATTTGGATCTTGTAAATGTTACAACATTTAACTTGTCACCTTTGGTTACAGACAGCTACATCGATTTCTATACAACAATGGCTTCAGTATTTCAGCAGAAGTAATGTTATGAGTAAACCTCGTTCATTTATAAACAGCTATTCCCATAATTATTTTAAGCTGCGTTTTTTCTGAATGTCATTCCCTTTTTGATCATGTTAGCTACGTATCATTGTTACGTTTTTATCAATTATGTCCAGAACTTTTAATAATGAAATGCGGGAGCTAAAAATTCCAGTTACATTTTTATGCACTAATATTTCATCCGCATATTCAACTGCAATAGCCATTGTTGTTTCGCCTCCACCATACACCTTTTCTGATCCTCCACCAGATAAGGCATAAGAACCTCGATCAGTTTTTCCACCAGCAACGTCTTATTCGTCGGCTGGCCCTTGTCGTCCAGCAGCGTCTGGTTGTAGGAGTGCAGCCAGTACACCATCGGCTCTAGGTCCGAGATGGGTGGGCAAGTCAGCTGCACTGTCTCGTTCACCAGCACCGTGATGTTGCCGGGGTAACCCTCCTTTATGTATGGCATCGATGGGTAGCGCTCTAAGAAAGTTCCAAAAACCCAATTCTTGTAGATTTCTATCATCAATTTTATAGTTTATTCTTAGATGCACATGTGCGCTTATTGTATAACAATGTAGTTAACTACTAGTAACTAACAGTTCCATAACGTAATAAATTCGATGATAAAAAAAAAAATTCGTATACATGTAATATACCCGTTATAATCACATTGATAACTATCCTTATCATCATCATCAGCTCATTTTTATGTCCCTACTGCTGGGGCACGAGCCTTCCCCATGGATGGAAAGGGAGAACGGGCCATAAACCACCACGCGGGCCCAGTGCGGATTGGTGGTTATTAACGACTGCTAATGCAGCCGGGACCAACGGCTTTACGTGCCTTCCGAAGTACGGAGGAGCTCGAGATGATTAATTTTTTTTTTCACCCATCCGATGACCGGCCTTTGCGAAAGTTGCTTAACCTCAGCACTCGCAGACCGAGCGCGTTAACCACTGCGCCATCGAGCTCCTCTCTATCCTTATAGATAAGCTTAATATACAAAATTCTCACCTTGAATATGCAGAGTAGAGGTGTGGTTGATGCAGCCTAGCTCGTTGCAGACGATGCAGGTGTAGTTGCCGTTATCAGTCTTCGTAAGCTCCTCGAGGTTGATGGAGTACTTCCCGTAGGTGGGCTGGAAGTAGCTCCTGTACACAGGCCCCCCGTTTTTCTGCCAAGTTATATTTGGTGTTGGGTTCCCTGCAAAAGTTTACGACGTCATAAAAATATATTTAGAATGTTTACAAGCGGTGCTTCAGTGTTGTTATTGCTTACAATAATCGTTAAAGGACTAGTGCATTCTGTTACAACATAAATGGTAATCCTTATATTTTAAGCTGAGATTATGTTATAATAGTGTGTTGACGTTCAAATTATAAAATTTGAGTGACTTGCTTATGTAGTAATGTCTACAGACATTACTACATAGGAATATAACATACTAAGTAGGAATACATTCCTACTATGGAAAAGCATAAAATTTATGGAACACCATAGTGTATAATTGGAGAAACCATTTTCTTATTCTTAATTCCTTTTGCAGTTTACTTTATAAAGAAATAAACCTTGCGACTCATTTTTATTATTTAAATTTATAAAATTCGTTTTTCTAGTAAAATTTTATCTAGTAACTTACGACTCATTTCAAAACTAATCAATGTGTTAAACAATTTACGTTACCTTCAAAAGCACATTTCAATCTGATGGTACTTCCAGCAGGCTTCATTTCGATTGCATACATTTTCAAAGGATGCTTGAACCGCGGAGGGAACTTCTTTATATTGTTGTCCACGTGTCCGTAGCCGGGGTGGTCTTTCTCGCTCCTGTCTTCAGGGTCTTCGTCTTTGGCACTGTCATATTTATGGTTACTGTTCGATGTTCTCTCTGTGGTCGCAGTTTTGGAATCGTCGATTGTATTGTTCTCTATGAGAGGTGCTTGGTGCTGTGCGAGTATCTCTGGCAAAGGTCTGGCGACGTCTATGTCGGATTGGTACTCTGTAATTTCATAAATATTTTTTGACTTAAAAAATAAAACAGAAAGTTTTTGATAAGTATCCAAAATGCATAACTCATTACGGTGGATATAATATATCATTCTACGTTTCTTAATATTTTTTTCGGAAAACATAACCAGATCAATTTTATACAGGAAATTATTCTGTTGACACAACACAGATGCATATCATGTCTTCCTCCAAAAATATAATTTACACGGCGGCGCGGCGGCGCATACACATGAGCGCAATATTCGCGAAAGTTTCGTTCGAAACTGTATTCGCTGTTTACACATCTGGATCATAAAGATGTCAATATTTATGCCCAAATGAAAAGAGCCGTTCCTAATGCACGACAGCTCCAATTATGGAATATGAATGCTTCAAGTTTTCCAATAACAATTTAAAATAAAGTATACACATACCCATTTGTTTTTCTGTTTTTTGTTTGAATATTTAGCGTCATTAATCATTATTTAAATAAGCTATAAAACTAAATAAACCTCTAACACTTCAAGATAATAGTTGACGATCACACTTTCAATTGCAAATTAATTATATTCCAGAATGCAAAAGCACAATCAGCAGTTGAGATGCTAATGTTGATGTTTGTTTAGATTAGTATACTTAATTAGATCCGTGATTCGCATTTTCATTAAATAACACTTGATCATTCTTTTAAAATAAAAAAGATCACATTAAAATTATTTCTAGCTGCAACAACAGCAGGGATGGGCAGGTATTTCGACATTTTAATGTGTTATGTATTTCTTTGTATGATTCTTTGTATTGCTTTTCATGAAGCCAAATAATTAATTATTTATTTGGGCAATAATAAATTGCTTGATGGTAGGATTCTACCTAGAATCTAACTAGATGGTGACGACCCTAATACTTATTTCCTCCGCCAAGCAGCATTATTTTTCATTTTAAAAATTACTTGATACAGTGAAGTAACAGGGCATAGAAGCAAAAGAACTAAAGCTTAGAGTCAACCACACGCGCGTGATAATCTTAGTATCACAAGCGTCTATGGGCTACGGTGGCGGCTTTTCATCAGGACCTAAGAGCAGTGCTACGGACGTTCAGAAGTAATCATCGTTTAAGCCTTGGAGCAGATAAGAAGACTTCCAAGACCCAACCTCGCAGCATCGGATTTAACAAAATTTTGCTATTAAATTGCAGAACTACTGGCTTAGTAACATAAGATGAAAAATAAGCATTCCCCCTGTGATTTCCCGTACCTTCCAAAACTTCCGAGTTGACTTCCCGCTTGTGCTTGATGGTGACGTTCAGCGTTCTGCTTCCCTCTTCGTCGTTTTGACAAGAATACACGCCGGCATCTCTTGCTCGGAAACCTTTTATTCGTAAGCTGAAATGCACAAATATATTAGTAAACATGAAACCATTAGATGCAAACAAGTAATTAAACTCTTGCTAATCAAATCAATACTAAATACTTGCCTTTAGGCATAGTATAAAGCAATACAATTATTTATACTGTGTTTTAGGTAAGTGGCAATTTAACTGTCAAAACACAACTATGCTAGGTACTAAAATCTTAGAGCATTAAACCAAAATTGTTGTTATGACGACAGACTTAAATAAGATAGTAGTACATAGCCAGGCTTAATGAAAACATGCGGCGCCAGCCTGCCAAACCAAACACATAACAATATAAATGTATACCCGCTGTGAATCAAACACGGGACTTCTGGGACCTTAGAAGTGGCCTTAGAAGATCAGAGAGTCAGTTCAAATATAAATAGAAAACTATTCCGAACCAAAACAAATTCAAATTTCGCCAGCAACCCAAGTTATTGCTACGTCTAACTCGCAATCTTCAATATAGCATGATTGATTTGATACATTATTTTGATAGGCGGCTTGTTTTGAGCGGCCTCGCTGCAGCCCGGCTGCTGCATATGAGTTATCGTCTGTATTCTCAGCTCCGGATAGAAATGTAAATATTGACGCGTGTTGGGTTCAAAACGATTTCGCTCGCTAATGTACACTAGCTCGTATCTTAATTTAGTCGGTTGACTTAGAAGCTCATGAGTAAAATTTATTTTTGGTTTTTCAATAACTTCTAGTTGATCAAATATATTGAATTGAATGACTTGGACTATAACAAATTGTAGTTCCATTATTAATGACGACCATCACTAAAGTATCAAAGCACCTACTACAATTTTGGTCGGACCTAGCTGGATGGCGATCACCCTGATAGCAATGTGTACCACCAGTAAGCAACATAGTTTCACATTGCAGTGTTCCAGTTTGAAAGTTACTAAATCCTGTCAAATTACAGAACGAAGAAGTTTAAGAACTAAGGATTGGCAACGCGTTCCTGTTGCAAACGTTCTTTGACTACAGTGTCTTTCCATCAGACGATCCGTGTACTCGATCGCCTTCTTAGTGACATTTTCTGGTATTACCCTGTGTGTACTGACCATTGCTTCTGCTGCACGTACTTCGTCTTGAGCATGTCGTCAATGTACTGGCCGTCCTTGTACCAGTGCACCCAGGGCGCCTGCCCCCGCGCCTTCAGCCCGCAGACCAGCCGCAACCGCTCGTTGGTGGTCGCTGCTACCACTGTGTATCTGTCATCTGGAACAATCATAACAATTTTAAGAATTAGGCAAGATTTTTGACAATTACCAACTCTACGGTCGAGACTTCTAGACCACTGGTTGCACATCTCGGAGTCCTGGATTCGATTCCCAGCGGGTTTCTATTCTTATCTACATATGTCACAACAATGATAGTAGAATAATAGCCAGTCCGCCAGTAGTGCAGGATTCCGAGTGAAGATCGGTTTTGGGGAACATCGTTACTTAAAAAGAACTAACCATCTAGTAACTCTGAATCTGAAATGAAACATATTATGCGGTTCTACTTGTGTTGTTTTCCTATAACCATGACATAATCTGCAAACGTTTCAAAAACAACTTTAAATAAAATATAAGATATACAATTCTGTATTCGTATGAAGTGTTTCATCTTAATGTGAAGTGTTTGCGTAGACTTAAATAAATAAATGCTTTTAACTGGTATTGCCTACTCACTTTAGTGCCTCAAGTCAGTGCAGCGGCTGCTTCCTTTTCATATTATGTATATGTTTACTATGATGTAATATTTACATTAAAAGATAAATTATTTTAAGTGTGTCTATCGATTTATAATCACACAATTTTTGTTTTTTACAGCATTTTCAGAGACGCATTTGGCTGACGTAGTGATATAATAAATTTTTGACTTGATGGACTTGATGAACTTGATGGAAGATTTTGACCAGCAGTGGGACTGTTACAGGCAAATTAATTACTCAATTTTTGTCAAAGTCACTGGTGTAAAACTATGTCTCCAAAACGGATTGAGCACGTTTGTGTTTTTCCTACAATTTGCTTACAAAATATACGCAGCACCTATTTATTTTCATATAATGCTTTTACGTATTTATTTAGCTCGTAATTCATTAAAAGACATGTTAAGAGTTATCCGGTTGCAGAATGTTTGCCAGTTGGAACATTGCCGCGTTTGTGGAGACCAAGACCAAGACCAGAGATGTCCGTACAATGAATTTGGGAAATCTGATACACACCATACTGCGTAAAACAAACTCAAAATAAAACTGGTATACAAAAGTAGTTAGTAATCATTTGCCGAAGACGTCATAGATTTTCAGTAAGCAAACATTCTTAATGTAACACATTATTTTCTTTTAAAACAATTACGAAAACTTATAAGCTGCTTGGTTGGCTCACATCATACTTTCTCGCATTCAACTCGAACATCTATCCGTTCGGCTACATATGCTTCCATGTACGTAATTGGCAAATTTAATAGAAAGAAAGAAACAAGCAAACATTTTAAGGGTAGTGCAAGTCAATCGTCGAATCTAATTAGGCTGGGTAGCGTTCGGCTACGAAATGTCTTTTCGTCCGAAATACCGCAGAGTCTCAAGACGAAAGTCTTTGACCAGTGTGTGTTGCCAGTGATCTCGTCTCGTCTCGTATGTCGAGACTGAGACGTGGTCGCTCACTATGGACCTTATCAGAAAACTCAGGGTCACTCAAAGAGCAATGGAGAGGGCTATGCTCGAGGTTTCTCTGCAAGATCGAATCAGAAATGAGGAGATCCGCAGAAGAACAAAGGTAACCGACATAGCCCGAAGAGTTGCTAAGCTCAAGTGGCAGTGGGCAGGGATCATTGGTCGCAGGACTGATGGTCGCTGGGGCGAAAAAGTCCTCGAGTGGCAACCGCGTACCGAAAAGCGCAGTGTGGGCAGGCCTCCAACAAGGTGGACTGACGATCTGGTAAAGGTCGCGGGAAGCCACTGGATGCGAGCAGCACAAAACCGGTCGTTGTGGAGATCCTTGGGGGAGGGCTTTGTCCAGCTGCAGTGGACGACTTTTGGCTGAGATGATGATGATGATGATGATGAAGTAAATATATACAATTATATATTTCTTTGCTATGTAATCTGAGATATTTAAAAGTAATCATAATAATAGGATAAAATCCTAAATTTGTACAGTTGAATAACAAAGATCCCAAGTTGAAACCTTGAGGAAACCCTTATTAAATAATTTCCAAGTTTTAGTTTACATGGTTGCCTCCATTTATAGCAATCAATATTGAAATGAATTGTCACTTGCCATTCCCAGACCATAAAGCAGCGATATCAGTCAGCTATGAATACAAATGAGAGTTCTCGCGAGGGTTCGTCACGCAGCACGTCCCTGACTTCCTACAGGATGGTTTGAGGGCTTGCAAGCGTACATTTCAATCGAGTGTGTTACCGGTGAGAACTATTCTAGCGACGATGGTTGAAAAAGTAGAATGGTTGTCCTTTACAGAAGAGCTATGGATCGAAGGGAATTACCTCGTAAATCTAAATCTTTCTTGAGTATATTTTAAAATATTCTTTTGGATACAGTAACAAAGAAAATGTTGAAATATACTATATAATAACTATATAAAATATATAAAATTAAGACGCAGCTTATCACGCTAGCACATTGCGGTAATATACTAGTATATAAAGTTTAAAACAAGAATAAGATGATCCAATACTAGTCCGATTTAAAAGTAACGGATGAGCGATGGGCTGCAAAAGATCACGCTTTTTAATCAACTTATTAATGCCGCAAATTTGAAACATGTAATAACCTCGGGTTGGTTTGGAGTCCGTTGAGACGCTATCTTCCCTACTGATCACTCTTTATTTGTCTATAATTTAAGCAATAACTACAAACATTGCTTTATTTTCATAAACGTTCCCTCCAAACTTTTTTTTTTATAAAAGAAGGAGGCAAACGAGCAGGCGGGTCTCCTGATGGAAAGTAATCACCGCCGCCCATGGACACCCGCAAAATCAGAGGAATCGCAGACGCGTTGCCGGCCTTTAAGAAAGGAATAGGCTCGTTTCTTGAAGATTCCGAGGTCGTAACGGTCCGGAAACACCGCAATAAGCCGAACAATTCCTCAGAACACTCACCATGATATATGCGGTACAATTTACAGAGAGACGCAACGTCTCTCCGAAGAGATAGTGGATCGAGCCGACCTGAAATACCATGTCGTCGACAATTCGAGCAGCTCTGCGTTGAATACGGTCAAATGGAAGGAGTTGGTACTGGGGTGCTCCAGCCCAAAGATGGGAGCAGTATTCCATATGCGACCTGACCTGTGCTTTGTACAGTTGTAAGCGGTGGGCCGGCGTGAAATACTGACTCGCTCTATTAAGCACACCCAGTTTTTTCGAAGCTAATTTAGCTTTACCTTCCAAATGACCCCGAAACTGAACGTCACTCGAAATATCGGCGCTAAGGATTCCAATAGTCGGGTTGGTATCAACTTAACTACTTCACTTACTACATGACCAAGCTTTTCGAAGTTAGCAGTTCTCGAACTCACGATCCGTTTCACATAATCCATCCCTAAATAATTATCCCTACGGTTGGGACTCACGTTTGCGCCAAAAATAACTTTGCGAGCACCTGAGAGCGATAACTTTGCCTCGCCATTATTTAAGGAACCAACTCATTACTACGTTGGCCGATTGCAGCAGATGTTATCGACCTACATTCACGGGCAGAAATAATGCTTAAGGGAATATTATAAAGTCGTCTAAAAACAGTATCTATGACTTTGTAACTATTGAAAATAATAATCTATACGTGAAGCAAAAACTTTGTACACCTTTTTATGAAAATTGCGCAGACGGAGGAGTATAAAATTTTTATATAAAGAAGGTTGTCCGAATGTTAATTTTTTTTTAATAATGCATAAAAAATACATTAAATCAACAAAAACAACATTACACACAAATTACATCCAAACTCACATTCTATCTTTTTAAATTTTTTATTGCTTAGGATACAATCTGTGCAGCCTTAATAAAATTACGGTCGAATTTCGACCACTGGGCGACCACTAGTAATTTTTAATCATCATTTAATATTTGAGAGGGAACTTATATTTATTACTGTAAATTTAATTATATGTGTAAATGCATATTATTTAGTAACAAATTACCTTGCAGTCGTAGAATCAACTTAAAGATTATTTGGTCATAATAGAATCGTACGTTTCTGGTCCTTAAAAACCAGTTCACCTATAAGGTGAGTGCAGAGAAGTAACGCCTACATTTTTACGGCAGCAATCTCCACAACAGTCTTTTTTAAGATGAATATCATCGAATTAACCGTTCGTAGCATCAGAGTAACATTGCAACTTCTTCGTCATAGCCATCGCTAGGCATAGCTGATACTTAGATACACTAATAAAACTTAATTGATAAGTTTATTATTGCCTACATATTACTATTCAAGTTTAAAAAAGGTTTTTTAACTTGCAAATTAAATTTATGAAATTGTAAGCACTACGTATACTCTACCTACTAACACTTAAATTCTATTATTATAGCACCACAAAACACAAAACAAACAAACCAAGTACAACTTATTCTTGAACAACTGTCACTGGTATGGAGCCCTATAAATCATGCAAACAACAGACTGGGCAAAGTCTCTGTGCTTTGTTTAAGGCGCGTTTTAACGGCTGAGATTTGCGGCCCGTACGTTATGGCTATGGCAGAAGGCAGGAGATGTATCGATGGAGATAGGGTATCGACGGGAGAGGAATGAGTTATTGCGGCTCTTAAGGTGTCTGCGATTATGAGTTATTGTTAAACGCTTGGTCAAACAGAACGCGCATCAAAGTGTTGAAGCGCCCTATACTGAGCGGCTCCGAGCTGGACTGGTGACAGAGAGGAAGTTCAAAACGCTACAGTTAATAAATATTCCAATGTCTAGTATGCTAACAAAACGCAGCGGTCTGTGAAATATAGGATAAATAAGAAAAGAAATAATGTAACAGCGTATACATAAGTAACACTAACAAACACTAACAAAGTCAATCTTGATCGTTTGAGGTAATGAATATTATATAGTCCTAAACTTATTATACTAATTAGATTTATTATTAAAAACTATTGACATATTATATATAACATCCAAAAACATCGATAACTGCAGTTCCCAACTTCCATCTTTTTGCGAAGTTCTCGAAGGTCGCTTTACAGCTGCACATGTGGGCCAGATGCATCGGGACCAAAAAAATTAAACCCAATCACAAACGACACTTTTGTTTCAACAATACGTCTTTGGGTGCGGCGGCGCGTCGCTCTTACAACGTCATTGTTCTTGTCGAAATGTTTGAAAGAAAGGTATAAATTCAAAAGTGAATGAAACGAACTCCAAAACTTAGAAATATTTTATAATAGAGAGATAGAGAGGTATAATAAAAATAATATGAGATGAGTGTAAATGGTATTATCTTTATAATTATTTAGCACCGTCTTCATACTAAAGTTTGGAGATCAGTACACGAAGCTTCATGCGGTCTCATGAATAAACGGTATCATGAAGCTATATAAAGTCTGTTCGTGAAATAGACGAAAGAGAATCATCGTCTACATTTTACGAGTATATTGGAAACTATTTAGCAAAGCCTTATAATTAGTTACACTACACAGTACAATGTACTACCATGTAAATAATTCCTTAGAAATTTGATACACCTAGTTCTTACTACAAAATTTACGATCCCTATTTAATTAGCTAGGCACCATAAAATAAAGTCATTCACAGAAGCTTAAAGCTTGGAAATTAGTAGCATAATCCGCAGTAATGTCGTTTAATAGGGCATAATGCTTAAATATTAGTCGTTTGCGTCGACCGAGCATTAAACCTTCCACATTACTGGTAGCGGTGGTAAAGTAGGCACTTCGGCATTACCTGGCCTTTGTAGAGTCACAACGAAATGAGATATGCAACATAATAAACAGAAATTGTGAATTCAGAGAAGGTAAGCAGATGGTAATGAATCGAAACTGTCCATACAATTTTGTAAGTAGAGTATCAACTTGATATGAAATTATGTTTATATGTTAAACATTGTTTTTGAAACCACCAAATTGGGAACAGATTAACTCTAACATATAATTTCGTCACATTGAAGAGCGAATTAGGGTCGAGACAATAGCCGTAACGTTAAAAATGCTCGCGCCGTGGTGGTCCCAAGTTAGATCCCTGTGGGACCCCTGATCATGACACTGCATAGCATTTAGGTACACATTTACGTGAAAATAATTAAATAAGACGCGACGCAGATACTTCTTTAGAATTAAAATAAGGAGATTCAAAAGGTAATTATAATTTACAAATATACATAATTATCTTTAAGAAAATCTTTATGTAATAGTATTATTTTATTGACTTAAAAATCATTGTCATCATCAACATGCATTATAAGTAAGATTGCCCTCTCTTATCCCCAAATAGTATGTTTCAAACGAATAAAAGCCTCCGGAAATCAAATAGGTACAACGTCTAATCGGCTCAAGAATTCACATTGACCTTATGAAACCATCAAACAAACCTTAATTCTTCATTATCAATATAAAAGCTTGCATATGCTAAAACGGGCAGCAATGTTTATACTCGTACGTTAGAACACAACAAACATTGAATCCAGATAAATCTTGATAGAAACCTCATATTCACAATTTCACAGACATAACAACAAAAAAACAGTGCGTACGAAACAGTCGTAATTCAGTTCAACATGGCTTTTTGATTGCTTGGAGTCATTCCAAAGCAATGTTTTTACCCTTAACGATACGACAGTGATTTCCTTTCGATATGGAAACGATATTGGTTGTAACGATATTACAATTATATTTAGCAAAAAACTAAAGGTCATGTCAAACTATAAATATGCGTAGTTTATCAGACTATAAGTTTTGGAATTGTCTTTAATAAAGTTAGCTACTAAGTTTTTTTTATTGGGCAAGTAGAGATTGCAATCTTTATATACAGTGGTAAAGCAACCACACAAGGCTCGAAGGCCTGAAATGCAGTAACCAATAATAATTCAACTTGACGTTCCAAGGTTTAATATTGCGCATTAAACATTAATTCAATAGATATGAAAGTCTTTGTAATAAAAATAAGTCTGTTTAGTGCTAAAATTAACGTGACTTTAACAGTCTCCTTCTTTACCAAACATTTGTTCTTTTTTTTTAATATCATCATCATAGTCAGCCTATACACATCCCACTTGCTTAATTTAATTATATTTAAAATTTTACCACGGTACTAATAAATAGAGTAATAAGTAGAGTTATTTCGTGTTTTTACCTATATACTTTAAATTTGAAATGAATCTTTCATGACGGGAACTAAACACGGAATATTTTTGTTTTTGAAAGAATTTGCTGTTGGTTTCAAGCAGCCTTTACAGCGTCACTGGACTTTTTTGGGTGTAACGAGAAATTTAAAGGGTTCCTCAAGCCGTGTAATTAAAAGCCGTTAAAAGAGGAAATGGCATTACGCATGAGCGTCCCCATTTACTACTAGGTTCTAAGACTGATACGGATTGGATCGGACGGATTATCTATTCCAAGCTTAAGCTCTGTTTACTAGTAAATAAAAATCGTGTCGTGAGCGCTACGCCAGTGTAAACGCAGCCATTTCTCCGCGTGGGCGCCTTGTAAGTCATCGTCGTTGGACGTTTGACGGCCGATTGCTCTCCGGAGCGTTTTTGGGTCATTTGTTGTTAGCACGTTTTTAAATTTGGCTTGTAATTGCAGAAACGTGATATTTGCTTCGACACATTGTTGCTGCAATAGTTCGTTAACCTCATTTAACAATGAAACAAGTGACAACAAATACATTTTTTTGTGTTTTAATATTGACGTTTTTATGTTTTGTTTCCATAAATCATCAAGCCTTACTTTAAAAAACATGAAACTTTTACTAAGAACTACTCCAAGGGTTATAGGTTGTTTCGTATTCTGATTATAATCTATGTTAATAGATAATATTTACTTAAATTATATACAAAAAGGGATACGGTACCGATGGTATATGGATTCCAAGTAATATCTTCATCTTTGTCTGCCGTCAAGCAGCAAACTAAGGCCTCAGAGATGCCCAAGCGTGGGTGACTGCTTTCCATCAGCCATCAGCTGATGACATCGAATTAAAGAACTATATGCTTAGTTTCAATAAATACTTTTTATTATTGTACATAATTTCCTTGTACAACACGCAAAACCAATCAGGAACCTACCTCCATTTTTCATGTCGGAACATTTATTGATGGTACCATACATAATTCTTCAGAAATGTGATGATCAAGTTTTATTTGGGGAGGCTTCCGAAAGCCATTTCTCACGTACGATTCGCGATTTGTCTCTCGCCGTCGGTCGTGTCGCGTTTATTTCGGTGTCATCGTGTATTCATAACCGTCACTGACACATACACTTGTCTGCAGTTCATATTTTTAAGTCAGTCGAAAGTTTGCTTGCAAATTTTCCAACTTCCACTCCTTTTTAGAAACAACCTTCCAAACGAGCCGTAGAATCGCACAAAATTGACGTATTGTTTGTATATTTTCTATTATTTACTATGACGTAGTCGTATTATAACTTTATAATCTACTATAGTCACTGACTTATACTTTTGCTATGTGAATTGTGATGATCAATTGGTCAAAAACTTAATGGTACTAAATTGTTTGCACATACATAAACTGCTTACTATGGTTTCTGCTGCCGACCGAACACGTCAAAACTCCCTTCTACTTTCACACTGGGTAATATCAATTAAATTGATAACTTTATAAGATGTAAATCCTTTAATGGCTGTAAGTTTATAACTTGTACAGTTATTTTAGTAAAGCTCTGTATACCAGAGAAGTGTAGGTATTCCGTAGTACTAAAATCTATTACGTCATATGTATTACGTTCGCGCTGTGTTATTCTAGATGATTGATATATTTATTGCTCTATTTTGTGCAAGCGCTGGAATCGCGTGGGTTTGCAACTTCTTATGTTCATGTATCGCTTCACATCGCGAAACATCGTGTTAATATTATTAATATTGTTAAAGGGCTTTGGCTTTGTTAAAATGTTCGTGTTAATTGAAGCGAAATGAAGGGGGGGGGGGCTCTCTGTCTCTCTCTCTCTCTCTCTCTCTCTCTCTCTCTCTCTCCCCCTCTCTCTCTCTCTCTCATTCTCAAATGTGTATGCAGAATTATGGTTAAAGTGATGCAGGTTAAGGCTTAAAGTTAATAGAATAGAATAGAAATAATTTAATTCAGGCAACAATATATGAATAGCTGGTAAGTTACATAGAGGCCCATTGTTGTTAAAATACTATAGTGAATTAATGTCAGGACTTTTTAATGTGTTATTAAATATATTAATTGTATAGAACGAAACGTAGTTAAAACACGCCATCTTCGTGTGGGGTGACGTCATACTGTCCGTCGATCAGTGCATAGAGGATAGAGAAAAAAATGTATGTTGATGATTGCGATTAAAGAGATGCATATTTTTTCTAACCTTCTTGCATGTTTATTTGAGCTTTATTTATTACGTTTATATTGACAAAAAAATAACATTAAATTGTCAAAAACTAGTGGATTAAGATAAACAAATTACAATTTTAAGTAGATTTGATACTAATTACATTATGAATAATTATTTAGAAATTAGTGTTTTCACTACTTAGATAGAAAAATACTATGAGAGTTAATTATAATATTCCATCGCCCGTGGCAGGAAGCGCTATTCAGAAACGTCAAAATGCTACTTGACGTTTGTCACGTGATACTTGCACGGTGCTCCGCCAGCCGCTGCTCCAACAGTAATCATTATTGACAAGGCATTAAAGCCGTAAATAGCGTCGGGAGCTTTGAGACACACGCAAAGGTTTCGCTACGCGGTATCGTTTTTTGTTGTGACACTGATACTCGATGCCTCGTTACATGCTGTTCCTTCGGATGAATATTTTAAAGGTGAGCGTCTCAGTATTTATAATGAGCGTGTAATAACCGTTCGAAAATGGGAATGTGACACTTTTAAAAATAAATATTTTTAAATGTCGTAAAAGTTAGAAATAGATTGTAAAATTTAAAAAAAACAATCCAGTCTTCTTCTTCTTTTCGAGTCAGCGGGTTCAGCTATATTTTGTCGGAACAATAAGTACCCACGGCTATTGCTTCATTATTGGCCTCATACATGTTTTCCAATGTGCAGGTGAGAAAATTGTTAACATTGGTAAACGTAATAGTAAAAATTGTTTTGTTTCGAGAAAAACGTAAGAATCGAAAGTACGACGTGTGTGCTTGAACGCTTGAACCACTACTCAGGACTACTTACATAAATAATAAACAAATTAAAAACTGAAAAAGCTCATCAAATTACCATCGCTTTGTGTTTTAAAGAACATCAAAGGTAAAGTAGGAAGTTATTATACCGCAGAGAGTTGTCGCCGAAAGATGAAAAGCGGATTATTTTTAATTCCAGCCTAGACGAGGCGGGAATATGAATATAAAAAGGTAAGATGGCGCCGACATTTCCGTTTCCCGTTCAAAATTCGAAGCTGTCGGTTAGACGGAACTTAGCCTCGGTCGTTGTCGGTGCGTATTAGTCGCTAATATTTGTGTCACGCTGAACATTTGTTCGTTTTATATTTAAAACACCATTCATACTATCGTATGATTTATGATAATAATAATTTATTGTTTTCGTAAGTAAGTCGTTAAGTAGATCCTAACAAGTATAGTCAGATGATAAGCTTCGTACTTGAAGCTTTGACATCTTATTACATCTTATTGGTGACTTAACATTTTGCCATACAAATTCTCGTTTTCTTTAACGTGATCGAATGGCGAATGAAACTCTCACTAAGCACCCAGAATTTGGCCGCTAACACACGATTGTAGACATTTCAAAATAGCAGAATCGTCGCACAGTCCCGCAACACGTGGCACGCTGCAACGGCAACAGTAACACGACGCCGACTTCCGTCGATAACCGTCAATTGGTTGGCGCGAATTTCGAATTTTGAATTCCACACACCATAGCGCGATCAGCCATCAGCCATTTACGCAGCTCTATTTGGAGTTTGGACTTCCGTACTGCATTAGAGTTTGTAGCTAGGTATATTAGAATGAAGTTACAATGTATAAAGCATTGGCTAATTAAAAAAACAACAAATCTTCAATCTATGTAGATAATACCTAAACTGATGAGCGGGCATGAGATGTATAGGTGTGAAGAAGGTATAAAAAAATTTAGTATTTCCTCTTACCTAAACAAAAAGAACGAAGAGAAACCTTGACATTATATTAATATAATATAATCCACCAACCCGTATTGAGTTAGTGTGGTTTGTTATTCCCAATGCTGTTGTTTATTTTGGAAAGTCTGAGCTCAGCAGCGGGACGTTTATAGGCTGATGTTGATGATGATGATAATGGTGATGATCGTGTTGATGATGAATAAGATCATTTTAAGTTAAAATAACTATAACCCCCTGAGCGTCGAGCGACCAGCAGGTGGCCGATAACAATTAAAATTCTATTGTGTCTGAGTATTCGACGCCTGAGCTCCTATAATAGACATGATCCTAACTAAATACCAATGTAAGCAAAATTAGGTTAGGCCCAATTAAAGTTTTTCTTTTCACAACTACCCACCAGGCTCAGGTAGATAGAGAAGCTATAAAAAACATTAACGGAATTCGAAACACATTTTAGTTGCGCATTTCTGCTAATAGTTAATGTGATAGTTTTTTTGTCGTTATTTTTTGGTCCTCCCCCAACGCCCGAGGCGGCCATCTTTAATTTTATTTATAGCTGCGCACGCGCTTACCTTACTTGCGTTCAATTAGTTTGATTTGTGAGAAACCGATTTCACGGAAGTCAAGTTACATAGAAAAATGTTGATGTTTTAAACATCAACATTTTTCAACAATTCTACTTCTCTAAAATCAGTCGTTAATTTAAATTAACGACTGATTTTAGAGAAGTAGAATTGTATTTCCAAAAACAATATTTAAATATTTGACATATAATATGTAGTATGGGGCATACCCTGTCATATCATGTCAAAGAGTGCGGGCTTAAAACCCGCGATCGTAATTTTTATCAACAATTTTCCAAATTATAAAACATAAATTAAAAAATAACATAATAAATTACTGTTATCGAAATATAGACAGAAATTATTTTGCATTTTATATATAAAATGTTTTTAAACTTTTTATTGGCTTGGGTTAGTATTATTTTTAAACTTATGTTTAAACAAAAAAGCTTAGGTTTAAAATAAAATTCAAATGCAATTAACTGTCCCAATTACACCATTCCTGCTTTTTGATAAGAGACATTTTTCAAATGTTAGTTCCTTTATTTATAGTATGACTGCAGGCGTAGCTCTTAAATCTTCATTTAAACCTCAGTAAACTAGACCTGCGCCCGCGCTGCGTTGTGGCACCGCTTTAGATTAACTCCAGCAGCCCACACTTCAACGCAGTGGCACTATAACAATAATAATATTTGTAGGTTAAAAGGCGAATTAACCCAGCATTGGGATGTTTATAGATGGTTGGCTTCATCTGACTATATTAACTATTATAACAAATAGATTGCAACAACAAAAATATGCATGCGCTTTATGACCAAATGTCTAAAATTTACCAGATGTGACCAAAATCTATACATTTACAGCGAATACACTTTGGATCTTTTCATTTTGGCCACACCTTTCTGTTACACGTTGATATGTGGTTATTATCCAATCCTCTCCTTTTAAGAATGCAGAAAAATGAATTTAGTTTCGAGTATGATACAATGGCACATAGTTCTCGGGAACCTGCGCAGGAGTGCTTCAACGGTGCAGTTTGCGTCAATCGAACAATGCGCCGCTAAATATGTATAGCATGAATGAAGTAACGCTTTAGCATAAACATTAATTTTTCAAAAACAACTTTGTAACGAGTAATAAACTATTATTACATGATTATTAATGTACGTAATTCTGAGCATATTTAATTAATAATTATTAAATTTTACTTTTTATTTTAAGTGCTAATTACTGCACTGAAGCTGAATAAAATATTTATAAAATACAGTGACAAAAATGCATTGTATTGTAAATGTATTGTACCCAATATTGTTATTCTTATTTAATATACTCGTATTTTTGTTTGCACTTTTATCGCTTCCTTTTAATCATGACGCTCCCATTCCACCTTAGGTTGGCTGGAAGAGATATCTTTTAGAGATAAGTTCACCTTTGCTCACCATTTTTTGTAAAATGTTCTCTGTATGTGTGTTTTTTGTGCAATAATAATGTATATATAAAAAATTTAATGCCTACCTGACCCAGCCAGGAATCGAACCTGAGTTTTCCGCAATTCGGGCGGCTGCACTGACCGTTATGCAACCGGGAAGGCTGGACGTAAGCACTGAATTTTTCCACTGCTTTTTGATTTTTTGACTGCTTTTCAACGGCAAAGTGCCCGTCTATCCAACGGTAGGTATTCAGTTTTTTCACTGTATTTTATAAATATTTTAATTATTATTATTTCAATATAAATTATCTACTATCTTATCAACTCTAACTACGCTAAATCCTTATAATATACTTCTCCGTGCAGGCAATTCTTAAAAAGGGGTACATAGTTTTGTCTTCAGGTAATAATGTATAGATACCCATATTCATAAACAACTTACTCATCAAATAGTCGAAACAAATTCACACGACGCGACGGCGACGCGAAATTTACATTATCCTCACTCCCACTATTCATCAGTAGGTAACAAGCACTCCTCGCTATCTGCCGTCGAATCACGGGCATCCTTACTTTTAACGCCCCATTATTGTTTATCTCCCATTCCATTTGCAGTCGATAAGTGTTCCTCAGATATGCCAACTTCTCAACACGTGGTAGCCGCGAACCGCAAAGATTAGGAATTTCCGCTCCTAAGCTACTCCTGCGCATAACGCGGGCTGACTCAGACCGCTGGGGGGCTATCACGCAGATCGAGATGTAGAAATTAAATTATCAGTATTATGAAATTAATAGCAATTATATAAAAATTTTATTGCGGCACTATGATCTAAATTTTACAGAATTAAAAAAATGCAAAAAAAATATTGTTCTTTTTCTAATGTTACAAAAATGTAAATCTGAAAACTGTACCGTAAACTATAGGCACATAACCATACCATAATTATATTTTATAGAATCTGTTTAAAATCTCAGATTGTTGTTTTCATATCTAATAATAATACTTTAACTTAATTTTTATACAAATAATTAATTAGAACAAAAATCTGAATTGAGTGCACTGGTATGTAGACTGCGTACGACGCAAACTTCGAAACTCGTTATTCGATTCCATGTAAGTATTATTATGAATAGCCACCAGACTATTAATTGTTTGATACGACTTCATACACAATTGAGGATGTGAAGTGATAGGAAAAAGGACAAACGGAAGAAAGTAGTGTCTGGTAGCTTGTGAAGTTTAACGGCTTCTATATCGGCCGCCACTTGACATTGACTGAACTATATAATCGTATAATATTAATCCATGATATTGAGCACTGACTTTGGATATAATTATAGTTTGTTATTCTTATTGGTCACTTCACCCAGAATCCTCAACTAGTGAAGCACTAGCTATCTTATCTCTAGCTGCCGGAACACAACAATGCTACAAACATTGATGTTATGGCGACATATTTAGATAAGATGGTGGTAGCTAGCCCGGCGGACAAACAAGTCCTTCCACCAACCAAACCGAGTACCTACACAAACATGTACCCTCCGCTGGGAATCGATCCCGGGATCACTAAGTCTAAACCGGTGGTCTTAACCACTAGACCACAGAGGCGGTTAAAACTTTAAATGTCTTTTTTTTTCGTTAACTTCTTCTATTTCCTGTTGTCTCTTGTCCGTGTTAAAATAAATGATTTTTCTTCTTCTAATAATAATAGTTAAGTTGCATTATCATTATGTAATTAGAGAATGAGTTCAAAACAGAACGGAGGTTTTTCTATCATTTCCAATTTTGTTGTAAAAAATTACATATTTTTGTGGAGACGCTTAAAAATAAACACGGTGTGTATCACAGCGTGCGTACGCCTATAGGACATTCCTACCGTCCGTCCGTCTGTCTGTCTGACACACGTTAGAGCCGCCGTGACATCTGTAATAAGATGTCTAGACGTAGTACAGTCAGCTACAGAAAACATTCGACGTGTTGCATTAAACAACAGATTCAAGTTTACACATTTTTGCTACGGATTTGTGAGTGACGATTTAAGATATGTAATATGCACACAGGAAATAATTAAAAGACAAAAGTATCTTTACTCCGTCAGAAACCAAAGAAATAGAACGTTGTTCTTGTTTCACAAGTAAAAAACAATTTATGTAGAGTAATATAAGTATTTATTTTATTCACAAAATCATAAGTACAAACAACATTTGCTTGTACTATTATGGTGTTATATTTGTTTGTAAATAAATAAATGGAAAGAAAATATGACGGTGGCCGGTGAGATAAAGGCCAAACACTTTCACATTGTAAAAAAATACGATTGAAAGTTCCCTCGCGTTTCTGTTGGTGACTGTACCCACACACGCACTTATTCGCTCCAGATTGATGTTGTCTATTACCCAGTGGACTATGTTAGCAGTTTCCACTGTCTTTACGGTAAGCAACTACTTACAATATGTTTGGTAAATATAGGTACCTACTTTACTTATTTAAATCACCGGCTAGGTGACGTTTCGGACACATTATTTTCGGACACAGTGAATTGACACTTTTTAATTTTATTATTTTTTTCACTGACGATTCGGACTCGATACTGCAATAAAACTTGATTGCAATGTGCTGATGAGGCCGAACGCACCTCATCCGGAATCCTTTACTACTGAAGAACTGGTTGTCTTTATATAATACAATAATGCTATTATAGTACCTACATTGTTGTTATTGAAACTTCATAAATATTCTATAGCTTTTTTGCCTCAGTATTTTTTTGAATGTGGCCTGAACTACAAAATTTTGGAGTTACGTTTTCTCGATAAACACACTCCCGTAAGTCACCATTGTCACAAAATAAGGAGACTGCAGAAGGTAAGCTTCACACAAACGCACTCGAGCAACGCACGCATACACTACCCCTTACGGACACGAAAGGACGGACATGAAACACGGACCGGAGTCACCGCTTCACTGTTTCAAATATCCCATCGCGCACTAAGACATTTCGTGACTCATTTCTTTGTCGCATCTCCAAAACATGGAATAGTTTGCCAGCACACGTTTTCCCTCCTTCCTATGATATGGGTCGTTCAAACGAGGCGTGAAGAGGCACCTTGTGGGCCGGCATCGGCAGAGTTAGGGTAACTGATGCTGCGTTGTTTTCACGCTGCACCAGTTGTCTATGTTCACTTAACATCAGGTGAAATGGACTTTTTTGCCGTGCTACGTATAAGAAAAAAAAATCGCGACAGCTGCTTTCGGACTGGTTTGAGATGGTCTGAATTTCCGTGTTCGTGAAACTATGTGTGAGCGGCTTACCTTCTGGGGTCTCCTTATTTTGTGCTTTTGACCTTAGTTGAAATAAGTTTTCATGCAATAGAACAAAAGCAGTTTTTTTACGGCAATAACCTTCTATTAAAATCTTTCCAGAGTCAAAACTCACGTTGAAACGTAAAGTTCTTCGTAAATCGGACACCATCACAGATGGTATCTTTCACGCTTGGCTCGTGAATCAGCCGACCTTGGTCGCGAGACGGGGCCGAGACGCGGTCGAGACGCGGCCGTGACGTCGACGAGGCGAACGCGACGAACAACAAAACCCATCGCAGCGACGCAAATGCGGTCGGATGGGGTGTCTAACTGTCTATAGAGATGATTCAGAACACCTAATATAGAGGCTGCTTACAGTTCAGCCATGTTATTCAAAAACGATGACTTAAGTTAAAATTGAACCTGTCTCTCTCTGTCTGCATTGACCACAAAACTAATATGTTAATAACATATGAGAGTTTCAATTCACATACTGCTATTTGTTTCACTTACTGCTATTTAAGTTTATTATAACTTTATAGTTGTGCAGATTTTCTTAAACATTTACCTATCGATTTTTTTTAATAGATTACAGAGGAGCAAACCAGCAACAACATGAAAATATAAAAAAAAAAATATATTTAAAACTAGTTTTATTTGACTAAGGATACATAGTTTCTTCATTCTCTGTATCTGTCGTAAGAATTATAGAAAATAAGAATTTATGGCTGTTTGAAACATGATGTAAGTAATGGCTTTGTCTCTTTTTCTGTTATTGATTGAGTACATACTTAGAATAACAGTACATAATTATATAATTATATATAAATTATGGAAATGAAAGATCTTTTGGAAATTGCATTAAGAGCCTATTAGGTATCTCGTGAAAGTAGTAAGTAGACAGTAAACACCAAATACAAACACATCATGTTTTTTAACATCTTTGACGGTAACCAGGAAAATATTGAACAGAAAAATTATTTTATTAAAGAGAAAGAAGATATGTTTTTTTTTAAGTTTGCTGTTATGTCAACATAAGGTATAATTAAAAATGGCTTATAGGTTTTAAAGAATAGGAGCTTTGAAGTTTAAATGGTATATGTACACAGAAATATAAAATGGTTCCTAAATAAAAAACGAATACACATCCATGCCCAAACATACCTACAATGTTCCGCTTCGCTGAGCCAGACATGTCTCGTAAACGTAAATAACATTCACTGACAGTCAAATCCAAAAAATTCGGCCTCGCCAATCACCAGTCCCACTAACTGAGAGCTATTAACTTGTATATTGCCATTTCGGTATAATCTTGTAGATCAAATTATAGTGTAGCTCTTCTTATCTCCGAGGTACCAGACGCAGGCAGAGATCACACCCTTATGTTGTCAACATACCGCCTACACGCACAAAGCATTTTGCGTCATGACTTTTGATGCCGGACAGCTAAGGAGTGGAATTCCCATCCTGCGGATCTGTTTCCTAATACGTACAAACTTTTAAAATTGTCCATTTTAAGGCAAAGGTGATCACTTACTATCAGCTGAGATCGCATCAAATACTTACCTATAGAGATTTATTTTTAAATTAGTTCTTCTCTCAATGGTACCGCGCCCTAAAAAGGCCACTCCATCAGAATGGGCAAATATCTTACTGTGTGTCTACTGTAGACCTTGTTTTAAGTAGTCTTGCTACCGGTGGGTAGACAAATAAATTATGGCGACGCCTCTAAGTGTATGTCAAACATCATTACAACGGTTTCATGGTGTTTAAGTCAAGTGACGCCACTTCAACTATTGAGTATGCTAACATTGTAAATGGGAAAGTACTTTGGCTGATTTTCAAGTAGTTCTTACACTAGCTCATAAAGCGATGTGTTTTAAATGGCTATGATATTATAGGCATTTACCGAGTGGCAAAGCATCCAACCTGATATCCGGAGGTCTTGGGTTCAATTCACGGTTGATCAATGTGTGTTTTGGATTTTTCGATGCATTAGCCCGGGTCATATCGGTGACTTGATTGATTGCCCAGCGAGGGACAGTATATGTATAAGTTCACTTTCATACCAAGAAATCTCTTCTTCTTCTTCTTAATCGGGCACTCTTGGCAGAGTGGAAGTGTATTTAGTTGGGTCCTGGTGAATGACGGCTCTTGCAATGCGTCTCCATTCGGCTCTATTAGAAGCCCTACGAGAGCAGCTGGTCATCGTGGAATTAATGAGTGAGAAAGCAAAAAAGTCTGACCATCTAACGTTCAAGTTACCGTATATATACAATAAAATTGCTAGAGTATGTGAAATAAAGATGTGTTCATTAACTGAGGCTAAAAAGAGGGTTCTGAAGTGGCTATTAACCCTATCCTACATCGAAACCGAGGATCTGTTGAAGTGTGATCAATAGGTCTCATTTTAACAACTCCTCCGCTAGACCACTCACACACACACATACACGAACACACACACACACACACACACACACACACACACACACACACACACACACACACACACACACACAATCCATGAGTTACCACGAGCATTTTATTCTCATTATTATTATTATTCTTTTAACTTCCTTTATTTTAATTTCAATATTTAGTTTAATCTCATTCTTGGCATCATGTTCACGTTGGGTTTGCCACAAGTCAGGCTCGTCCTAGTGTGGAAACCGCTGGCAACTCTATTCTTTTGGCATGTATTCTTCTTTTTGTTTTGTAAACCCGTTATATATATATGTTACTTACTTGTCAAAAGTATGTAAGTTTCAATGTTAATAAAGATTATTTCTATTTCTATTTCTTGTCCTCCATTCTGCCCTGAACTCAAAAGTCAAAGAACTGCCAAGAAGTCACCCATCTCTACTCCGCTATTATAAAACGTCTACAATCGTGTGTTCTAATGTGTATTGACCCATTGTAAAAACGTGACTTCTGACACACTATTGAAACTTTATTGAATTCACAGACTCGAGGCTCAGTTGTGTTACATTATAATTACCAAAAAATCACGGTTCACCTAGGGAGATGCACATCGACCCCGCTGCACCGCAGACTTGTAAAAAGCCAGACGCAAAAAAAAACGGCGAATCATTCCGATAAAGTTCTTTGTGAGGCCACAAAGTAAGTAGACTGCAGAAGGTAAACTTCGTACAAACGCGCTCGAGCAACGCACACATAGTTGTCTATCCTCTACCTCTCACGGACACGGTATCTCACAGCTGCTGCGCTCGGACTGGGTGCAGAGTGTGAGTTTTGTTTACTATCCGTATTCGTTTGATTACATTTAAAAAAAACGAAAATTCGTATGGCATTGAAGTAGCGCCTCCTGGCGACATAATATTTTTTTTGATGTGTTACATCTTTCCGCTCGCTTTCTATATAAGCAATTTGTGGGAGTGATTTCGTGAAATGAGACGGAAGTATGTGTAACAGTGTAACAGGAAGTCGGGGAAACGCGAAAGCGCGCGCCTTGTAAATTTAAAATCGATATTATGAACATGACATAGTATTATTATGTGTGACATATTGTGTCATTTGACTAAAAAAACGCAGTATGCATTAAGCTCACCTTCTGGGGTCTCCTTCTTATTTTGTGGTGAGGCCCTCTACCTGTCGCGGTGTAAAAACGGCAATTACATTACTTATGAGTGCTTAATTTGTGCACAGTTTTTTAGCATTTTTGTTTTTTGTTTGTAAACAAATTTTTTGTGGTTTCTTAAATAACGGTATATCTATAAGTGTAATAATATATAAACATGGATAACTCAGAAACAGATGCTTATTCATCATAAATCATATTTTTTTATTGTTTACTGTAAATTCACAAAATGTTACATGTATTAAAAGTGCCATACATGACACAGTTTAGTTAGGCATAACAATATATTTTATTTTACCCCTTGCGGGTTCCAAACCAACGAGGGTTTCACTGCCTCTAGGTGGTAATGCTAGTCCGCCAAAACAAGTTGTTTGCTATCTATACTATGAATTTAATAATATTTTTTAATATCATTATCTTATATATAATGCAAATGGACGGTGTTCATTGTCATCTTTTACAAAAAACAAATATACATAGTTACTCGATTCCTAATGACTATTAAAGTACTGTCGGTAGAATATCAAGCATGTCACTTGCAATTTAAAACCAACCTTATTGTGTAATCCCGAGAATGTATAATCGTTAATATCCTTTTCAATATACGTTTACAACCACATACGGTATAATAAAGAGTACCTACGCATTACCATTGTTGCGTTACGTATGATTTATGTGTTTTTAATTCACTTCCGGGAGTTCGGTACGACATATTTCAAAAATAATAACATGTTGTTTAACGCTAATGTCTTTATGTGTACCTTAAAAAATGTAACCTTCAAACAATATCGAAATAATACTACATACTATATAGTTACAGTATGGCTTACGGTGGTGGTTTGTGATTAAGAGTCTTTTAAACTTTTTATCCAACTTTTCGTTATCAGTACCTATATGTTTTATGTTTGGATATTTTTTTTACATGTATTAACTACTTACATTCTACATTACATTTTTTTATACTTTGACAAATTAGACTTAATTTTAAATAAAGAAATATAGCAATAGAAAAGAAAATAGTGGGGATCACACTACGAGATCATAAACCCATCACCTGGCTTCGTCACCGACGACGTTGTCAAGAAGATCGCCCAACTCAAGTGGGAATGAGCTAGACACGTCGCTAGAAAAAATTACTCGTGGTGCAAAAATCTCGCCGAGTGGAGACCCCGGGGTTGAAAGTGTCCTCCTAGAAGACCTCAAATGCGCTGGCAAGGTGATATCAAGAAGGCGCGGCCGGATCGAACTGGGTGCATAAGGCCCTAAAATGAACACGTGGCGTAGTTTGAAGGAGGCGTACACCAAAATGGTTGAGAAAGGCGAAGAAGAAGATGAAATATAGAATTCCCTACAAATACAAAATCCATGTACCAACCAACAGTTCCTACAGCTAAACCGAACCTAAAAAACAAACTTTACCCTATTCTGGTCGAATATTATTCAGACGGCAAAAATAAACATTTATGTTAAAATTTAAAATAAACCCGATACAGTCAATAGCTCCCACAAACGCTTCATCGATTTACCTAAAGTTC
This sequence comes from Eudonia mercurella, assembly GCA_963082485.1. NCBI lineage: Eukaryota > Metazoa > Arthropoda > Insecta > Lepidoptera > Crambidae > Eudonia > Eudonia mercurella. The sequence goes on from OY720042.1 coordinate 448,892, forward strand.
AGGAGCGAGGTATAAATAAACAGAGGCTATTTCCGTGGCTTCCCTCGGAACCCGGTTCAAGGGCGCAACGAACAAATGTTTACTTAGTGCGCCCCTGGCGGGTTCAAACGGTGTTATTGGGGGGTTTGGTAACCTGGCCATAGACGTAAACAAAGTAAACAGAGGTACCAACACTGCCAATTGAAACTAAACTACAAATTTATTTATTTATTTACTTTACTTGACACACCATCATCATCATCTCAGCCAAAAGACGTCCACTGCTGGACAAAGGCCTCCCCCAAGGATCTCCACAACGACCGGTTTTGTAATAAAACAATATCACAATATTCATTGTACAATACAAACATAAAAAATAGCACAAACAAAAATATAGGACCGTGTGAATTGTCTTTACAGATATATACAGCACTCAAAAATTTTAAATGGTACAAGTAATCTGTTTTACACTTACGTACTTATTTTACAAAATAGAGATTATAAAAAGTTACTTAACTAGAGAAAAAAAAAACAATTAAATTTGCACTACAATATTGACCTGTCACATGCATAACAATTGAAAAATCTTTTTCAGTTAGGACGCAAAACAACTGACAATGATTCAGATGATTTTCCTTCAAATTCAGTTACCAGAATACCTACTGCCTAATTCCGGTTCAAATGTAAACGTACCTTTGCACAAAAATGTTTAACGCGTTTTAACGTAAGCTTCAAAGTAGTTTTAAGTAAGTTTCGTACGCACACCTTTTTTACTTCCTACGATACTACGATACTTCCTATCTAGTGTGCGATCCATAGCCTCTAGTCTAGTCTGTCTAACTAAGAAAGTACTTAAAACTTTGTCCTAAAACTACAAGGCACTATTGGTTGAAAATTCGCAAAACACAAGAAAGTAATACGACTCTCCACATTGCAAAGGAATAACAAACTTTTATTGCGTTTAGAGTCACCGTAAAAGTTTCCAATACTGGAATTAGCGTGTCAAAGCCGAATCTTTGTTACATGCCGTGTTGTCGCAGTAAGGTGAGCCGGTAACAGAACCCGGGACTGTTTGGTGTGAAAACAAACGTCGCTATTCCAGAAACGAGCCATGGCACCGCGGCGCACCATTAACCGATTCGTCAATTTAAATTCTAGGAAATCAGCTTATTTGTAGAGGAAATATGGTGTATTAAAGATTAGATGTAGGGGACGATGATTTAGCGAAGTCTCATTATGATACAAAATACATACAAAGACACATTCCTCTGTACTCGAAACGTGTAGTCCTAAATGAATCGGTCGAACAAAATTTTATAAAACATGCAAAGTTTACACGAAATAAGTAATATCTCTATTAAAACCATAGTAAGTAGACACAAATGTGCCTACAACTAAACAGTAGAACATCAAATCATGAAAATAAATAAGAAAAGATAAAGAAATGAAGAAAAATAATTCGCACCACCTTACAAGCAACCTTAAAATCTGTCCGGAATATGAAGTACAGTAATTTCGGGCCCTTTAACTACATCTTTGCGGAAAATCACGTCGATGCGTTGCTCCATTTATCAGGGAGTGAAAACAAACACACATTAAAACACTGTTCTGCACTCATAAAAATAATTAGGATTGTTTCACTCGAAATCTAATTTCTCAAAATAATTCAAAATAAATTTCTCAGAATAATTCAAATCTTGAAACTATTTTTTATCCATTTCAAGTCACAAAAACTCCCGAGACTGCATCAAACGATTCGCTCCCATCGTTAAAGCTTGTTACGCCATTTTTTGTGCAACTTGACACTATGGGTTTTTTAGCATAAATAAATAACGAAAAAAAGGGACGGCTATAAATCTGCAGCTCGAAAAATACGGCCAAGATACTGCGGCCGACGCTAATGAACACGTTATTATAACGATTTTTAATTTATTGACGATTTTTGCCTTTGAACAAGATGTTGGTTTGATTAAAATATATCAAACGATAAACACTGAGCAAATTCAGAGTGTTTTAGTCAATTTTGCATAAAATTTTCAACTAACATAAAAATAGAGTAATTATAGTAAATAGAGTAATTATTAACGTGATTATTACTATACTTTTGTTGTCTTTGATTATAATATATTTCGGAATAGTTGCAAATGGATGCTTGGACCGTTCATTTGCAACTGATCGCGGATGAAAAGTTAGTGTATTTTTTGTTGGTGACAGATATTCAAATATTGGGAACTAAAAGTCTTTACTCTTGTCTGTATTGCCATGTCTTTACATATAGCATATATTTTATCAAGTTTCATGCTCATATTTTGAACATTCTACTTACCCTAACATTCAATCAAAAATATGTAAAAATATGTAAATCGTTATCTTACTTCTTATTATTATATATATAATAAGCTTTGCGATCCTTTAATAGATATTATGAATGTCTATTAAAATTATGAACGCAAAACGACCGAATAGATATTAAACCAAACACACATGAAACCACACGTGCTCGTGAGAATAATCCCGACGCAGGCGCAGCCCGCGACCGCCGCGCCGCCGCCCGCTGTGCCCGGCGAGATTGCACTGTCTTGACTGCTCGTTTACTGATTCATTTTATCGTAAATTGGTGATATAAAAGAATAAAAATAACAAACATAGCATTGTATATGAATTGTATTCAAAATAATGTGTAAATATATTAATAAATTGTAGAAGATACGCACTAAAAGACGCTTCGCTAGGGAACTACTAAATAATGTTTGTTTTTAGCAAAAACGGAACTATATAGTTAAAGATAACATACATAAGAAAAAATTCATATTGTCTAATATTTAAGAACCGCGGTAAAAATATTGAGCAGTGAACAAAGTTTCTTCTTTGTGTGAAGGGAAAGCTTCCATGTGATATAATTATCTTTAATGCAACGCGAAAGTTAGACACTTAATTCGAAATGCTAAATTACAGTGATTGAGATAATGAGCACTTTGTGCAAGTACTATAATTGTAAATCTCGGTGCCGAGCGAGACTAACACACTGACACAAAGAATCAGTACAGGTTTAAACATCAATTAGTCAGTGCACCATAATTGGGTTCAAGTGCAACAAATAGAAACAAATGAAAAGAAAGGGCTAATAAATCGAGGCAGATGCTTCCAACGGCATAGTACGACAAATTGGCAACGTCTCTCAACAAAACCCGAGCAAAACAAGCCACCATCGACATCTGGCCACCTGCGCCCGAAATACATGCAAATATGAAATATTCCTAGAATAGCAGCAGACTGTAAAATGAATATGGAAACACCATGTGCCTTCAAAAACTTCGACGGACAAAGTTGCTTCGACGGATAACAGAATAAAATGCACACGATTTTAAATCTTAAAGCTTCAGAATAAAAGCTTTTAGACCACGAGAAGCTTCAGGAGAATGCTTCGGCAAGTACAAGTAGATAATTTGTCATTCTCGGTGGACAGTGTCGTCGCCGCGTCACGCCCTACTGCAAATGTTCATTTTGGGAGGTAATACCAATTTAGGTTTCAAAGAAAAAGTTTTAAGATCACTTAAGAGCCTTTGATGTGATAATTTGCAATCTCTTAACCGCTCTTCGTGTACGTCCATATACTTTCATAAGATAAATTGAAATGTATATATCTATATTTACAGCTTAGACTTTTTCTGCCCTAAAATTTTTAGGTTTGTAATAAACAATGATGAATCTAAATATTGCAAAAACAACCTAATTTGATAAATTACATATCTAGATTTTCGATTTGATCCATAAACTTATAATCAAAGATTATAAAAAAGAAAGATCATCCCTATCAAAGAAAATCCCTTTGCAGAAATTCAGAAACAGTCGTCTAAACCATACGTAAATTATATAGAGAGCGAAATTGAAAATGTATCTCAACGGTAGTATTAAAATTAAACCAGAAGCATCTGTACCGAGAAAGACGTTAATTTATATGTCAGCGAAAACAAAAATGACAAACTATGAAAGCTATCCATTCATCCCGGGACGTCTAGATAGGTAAACAGTTTCCCTAACTATGATCGCAAATAGACTGTGGCCAATGAACCTTGGACGGCCGCGTTATGGCAGAACGGCAAATGTTTACGTGGCAGCTGCGTCTGCGCAGCCCGCGAATACATCAATGACAACCTTCGGCTTCGTCAGTGGAGAATTTGCCGCGAACGACGAGCTTTAAGGTGAAAACACATTAATATTTACTTGTAACAGAACATTGAGCTGCTCCAAGGTGTCTCCCTTTCATGAGCCGAACATTGAGTATGACGCATGACGTTTTGTTACAAATTGATTTTGTAAACTACGAACAAATTCGTATAACATGTAGTCGAGGAGCTCCATGGCGCAGTGGTTAACGCGCCCAGTCTACGATTATTCGCAAAGGGCGGTCATCGGATGACCAAAAATTTTACATCTCGAGCTCCTTCGTGCCCGTAAAGCCGTTGGTCCCGGCTGCATTAACAGTCGTTAACCACCACTAATCCACACATGGCCCGCGTGGTGGTTTATGGCTCGTTCTCCCTATCCATCCATAGTAAAGGCTTGTGACCCAGCAGTGGGGACATAAAATTAGCAGGTGATGATGTGGATGATTTTATCGAGCAAAGACTCGAGCGCAGGCGATCCCACACTTAGCAAAAAGTAAAAGCAAAGTAGAGAGAAGCATTACTGGTAAATTATGTGGACGAACATAATCGCGGATACAGTTTCAAGCATTTGAAGGGACATTACTCGATGAAATGCTTTTAAGATTTTGCTTGTATCATTCATTACCTTCGTACCATTCATTAGAACGCTACATTACAACTAGTGGTCGCCCAGTGGTTGACATTCGACCGTAATTTTATAAAGGCTGTCGGATTGTATCCTAAGCAATGAAAAATTATAAAAGATAGAATGTGCGTTTGGATTGGCATTGACAGATTTCGACAGCTCCTCTTCCATTTTTGAATTTTTTAAAATGAGTATATATATGCGTGTGTGTTAAATACGTAGTAGTGTGTGTAATGTTTGTTTTATTGATTTAATGTATTTTTTATACATAATTTAAAAAAATATTAACATTCTGCAATCTTAAGTGTGCGAAATATTTATACTCCTCCGCGCAATTTTCGTAAAAAGGGGTACAAAGTTTTTGCTTCTCGTATTATTATATAGATAAATGCTCTAGTGTATCTTCATCTTTATACATTATGAATTTAGAGATCAATGAAATACTTTATTTAGATTCACAACTGCGTGTTTGCGTCGGTAGTGATGGCGATGTCTAAACTTGGCCCGCGCCTTTGATCTCATTACTTGGCTTAATTCATTTTTCTTTACATACCGTACATCTGACAACGTAATTTGAAACTTTGAAAGAAAACTTCATGAAAAATATTGTTTTCTAAAGTTTACGCCACCCACCAAAAACCACACATTTTGAAATGAAACAATCTAAGTATACTAGCGTTTATTTAACACATTTGATTTTTGCTGATTTTTATCTTGACGTTTCAAACACATTACTAAATACACACAAAACCAAAGGTGTAAATTAAACGCCGTAGATTCGTAAAAGTTGTTAAAGTATTAGAAGTTGTACTTTATTAAATAACTAAACCATTTCTAATGAGTACAAACTCTGAGTTCTGAAAAAAGGTTGTGCCATTCCAAAATACGTAAAACTTCGTCCCTGTTTTTAAAATTTAAAAACGTGCACTATAACTTTATCTTGTTTTCCTCTGCCTTTACCAACAAGAAGACAACATCAGCTTTACGAACTTGTCTCATTCTGTCTTTATTAACAATAATGAGACAGCATCAGTTTCATACCAGGCTTTCCACGTCCACGTCCAATCTCACATCGGTTCCGGCGCAGCAAATCGTGTCAAATGCAGAAGATTTACCGCGCGCCGCATTTAGCCACCGTCCCCTAATTAATGAGGAAACGTCAAATTTATCAGCCGATGATGGGTTGCTATGGGCATCGCGACGATATGGAAAACAGAAATATGTTGTAAATTTTACGCAAATTTTGATTGGGTACAAATAATAATTTGTAAAAATGTTCACAAGTTAATGTTTCACCTTTTTCTTACAGATAAGCAAATAGCCTTCAATTCACCAGATGTGAGTGATGATGAGGCCGAAGGTGGTAGCGCACATCACCCGGAATCCGCAACCACTGAAGAACTGGCTATCTCATCTCTACGGTCGGAACACAATAAAGCTAGCAACGGAACGCAACATTGATAATAAGGCGACTAAGTTTGTAGCTAGCCGGGCGGACTTAAACAAGCCCTACCTCTAAACAAACCAAGCACAATCATGTACCGCTGGGAATCGACCCAAACCTCTGGATCGGACATCGGCGGTTCTAACCATATGGTAGACCAGAGAGGCGGTTTTGAAACTAATATTGTTTTTATATTATGGTTAAGTACTAACAACCATGTATCAATGTAAGGAGGCAGTATAAAATCAGTTAGGACGAGTACACGCATTACAAACTACGCACTTAAATCCAATGTGAATTTTGCGTAAACCTTTAACATCAAACACTGAATTGCTAACGTATCCTTAAGGGATTAAAGTTCATAATGCATTTATGCTTAAAGACGTTGGAGGAGAAATAAAAAGGTAATTTATGTAGTTAACATGAACATACCATATTTCATGCGGGATCTGACAAATTTCGCGGGACACACGCCCGTGGTGTTTTTAGCTTTTAGTTTGTTTCATTCATTATCATCATTCTAAGACTTTGTTGAAGTTACTCCGTTGTGTGTTTTTTACGTTTAGTTAGATGCGGAATAGGCAGACAGATTTTACAAACAAACAATATTTAAGAAGCAACAGCAAAATAATGTAAGAGGGACAACATCATTTTTTCTTCGTCAAAATAAATAGTGGAACAAACTTCCCATATTACACCACCGCCGGATTCCGATCTATTTTGTTCGGTTATAAAAAATTTATAGTATAACTCAAATGGAGCGGCGAAAAACTATTTATTTACATTCGAACTGTAAAATGTTTACTGCGCTTTAAGTATCATCTCCACTTTGGAACTACATTTCGTGACTTTTAACTATCTCACTGTGAGTCTGTTTTGTTTTCGGATTGTAGGCATTTATGGTATGCTGTATCTATTATTTCCATAGACTAACTACCGCAGACGGGCGAACATAGAAAGCTGTGGAGATTCTTTGAATTCAAACTACAATCATTAAAAATTATTGTTTTCGATTGCATAAATAAACTTATCTAAAGAATTGATTTAAAAACTTCCTTGTCACTTAAAACAAAAAAATATTATGATCTTATCTTCTTTTGTTTTAGTATTCTCAATAAAAAATATGCCAACTAAAAACTTGATAGATACAGATCTATTCGAATACGGAGTCTTTGTATTACATTGAAATATTATTTTTTTTTGGAGAGATATTGCTGAAAGCTGATGAAAATGCCGTCTGAGGCGATATTCAGCGTTTGGAGGCGGCGAGGAACGTAAAGGGTCCCTCAAGCCGTGTGAAACGTATCACCTTCGGAGGTTTTCTAGAGGGAACGGCATCGCGCACTAGTGCGCGTCCCCGCGCCCTACTAGATTCTCCGAAGGGTTCGGATCGGATATATAAAAATACAGATACAGATTGGCAGCGCCCTTGTACCTTTTTCTCTTTAGTGTGTTTTGTCTTTTTTTTTGTTTGTATACATTACCTACCCGTATATACATAATATAATAGATTCTATTCGTATATACAGTACAGTTATATTAAATAAATTGTTGCTAAACTATCAGCTATATTAGAGACTACTAACAAATGATGAACACTATTTTCTGTTATTAGTAATTATGGTGACATTTGATCATTGTTTAATCTGTAATACTCTATCTATCTCTATGTAGAGACAGAAGCGAGTTCCTCGATTACCTTCTACTCCTAAGCCATCAACTGCGGTAGGGGAACGGTCTGAGGAGTGACATCCATCGTTAAAACTTTATTGGCTTTCCGTGATAATTTTACGGTTCTCAAATACGTTTATTAGTTTTATGTGTGCGACGAATTGCTTTCGGAATCTCGTGGTAAATACCATGTGAGATGTCAGATTGTATGGCAAGAAATAGAGTATTAATAGCAATTTTAACAATACATTTTATATGTGCGATGCTGAACTTAGGCTCAAGAGTTTAAGCAACTTTTGGAAAATTTAGGATTGAGTTACTTACTCGAGCTCAGTGGCGTGCACTTGGAGAGGCCTATCTATGTTCAGCAGTGGACGTGTGTAGGCTGATGATGATGATGATGATGATGAGTTACTTACTTGTCAGCTACACTCGGCGAGCGTTAATAAATAATTAGTAAATAATATGTATAATATAGGTATTTCAGAAAACTTCGTAGATTTAAAGCCGTATCCCGGGATTACCAATTAACATTACCAACTCATAAACTTTCGCGCGCGTACGCACAACAACTAACCAAAGCATAATCGCAAACCGATTAATCGTAAAAAAAATACTTAAATAAAAACATTCATTTATATAATAGATCGAGATAAAGATGATACAGTAGTACAGACACTACCTTGCATTTTTTTTAGTCCTTCTTCAGATTTTACGAAGTTTTTCTAGTTACTATGGTTACTAAAAGGTGACTGTATTTATCACTCCTAGTTATTTAGTGTTAGTTAAGCTAACAAAGAAATATTACAAATTCCCTAAACATACAATTTTATTTTACATGTAGGTACAAATAGATATACTTTTTAATTATATGCTTAAACCTTATTTGAAAAGAAAGTGCATTGTTGTATAATTATTATCTTGGAGTCTGAAGTCGTGACTGGCGAAAGCTCAGTTGTAAAAGAGCTGAATGCAAATGAAACGTCAGATTCCCCAGACGACGCGCGACCTACCTCACGCGGCTTAGGACCACTGCACATGACACACGTTTTATAGAACGATTTAAGTAAGAGTACCAAGAATATACAAATTGCTTCTTCACACCTCATTAAAAAAGAAGTTCTTGGGGATTTTGTACGAGTAGAAGGGATGGGAATAAGAGCGTTTATTATTTGATAGCTTATTAGCAATGTACAACTTTTACCTCTTTACTGAAACATTTGACATAATTATATATGATTTGATTAGATTATATGTGGTGAAAAAACATTCCACATTTTGGTATTGTCGCATGGTGCATGTGTTCCGGTTTGAAGGGAAGATACTCTTGCCCGTTTTAACCAACAGCCCCTAAGTTTTAGGCCCCTAAGTTTGGTAAAGGTGACGTTTGCCGAAATAGCATGAATTCGGGCTCATCGCTCTCAAAGACTTTGCTAAACTCATTGCATCCATCTTAACAGAGGAAAAAGGAAAGAAAAGAAAAGAAAAAGGAAGAAAGTAAATGGGAGATGGAAAGATGGGGTTGCACAAAAGATCGCGATGGGTCAAAGAGCTACTGGAAGAGGAAACCTCTGCAGCTAGTGGAAACGGTTATAAATCTGGCGAATTTTCAAGGCATAAAGGTGTTAGAACTGGAGCTTCAGGAAGAGTAAAGCGTGCGTAATACCCTTGGTGTTGCAAACTGGCATTTTTCATTATGTTGCATAGTTTGTTAAGGCTTTCGGAGGCCCTAACCGCGCCTCTCCCCGCATTAGCAATGCGCGCGGCGCTGCTCGAAGGAAGCCGCGTCCGCTAGCCAAAGGGACCGACTTCCGACCGCATTCGTATGCCGCGGCCGCCGCGATACGACGTGGGATAAAAATGTGTGTACTCCAGACACACTTTTAACCCTTTAAAATTTATAAAGATAAGGAAAAAGCTAGAAGTAAAATCTTTTTTATAAAAGTTCTGCAAACGAGTAGAGGAAAAACCTGGACCTGATGGTGAGCGGTCACCGCCGCCCATGGACATCAGCAACATCAGAGGTGTTGCTTTTGTGTTGCCGACCTGAGAAAAACCTTTTTGCGGGAGCTGCATTGCCGTAACAATCGGTGCGCAGCTCTCGACCAATCAACAGCTCCAGAGGAGACCCCGTAGAGGAGCGAAACACGTGTTTTGTATCGGTGCTGGTGTCCGGGGTTGGTGTTCGCTTGCATCCATTGTTTCTTCTACATGTGCATATTTTTTGCGGGCGGCCCTCCCGGCGGTGCATGCATACTGCATCCAAGCTTGATAAACGAGTAATTCGGCGGAATTAACCCTACATATTATTTCAATGATTTTTTTGTACTATGGATTTCCGCAAAATAACGCCTGATTCTGAATGATAGCTCAATTGGAAGAGCACCTGATCCGGAATGTCAGAAGGGTGCAGATTCAAATCCTGCTCATGGAAATTTTTTCAACATTTTTGTTTTTTTAACGCCTGATTCCATTAATTCTCTTTACACTCCTTTTGAAAGAATCCATGTCGTAGCTCAATGGGAAAACCTCGGATGGCAGCTCATTCCACAGTTTGATAGTGCGTAGAATAAAGCTCTTCTGGAAATCTGCGTTGAACCGATCCTAATGGATTGCATGTAACAAGCAAAAGTAAAAATTGCGTAAAGTTAACTAACCATTAATATTATGTTGTATGTGAGGAGCTCGATAGCGCAGTGGATAACGCACCCGGTCTGCAAGACTTTCGCAAAAGCCGGTCATCGGATGGGTGACCAAAAATATATCATCTCGAGCTCCTCCGTGCTTCGGAAGCCACGTAAAGCCGTTGGTCCCGGCTGCATTAGCAGTCGTTAACAACCACCAATCCGCACTGGGCCCGCGTGGTGGTTTATGACCCGTTCTCCCTATCCATCCATGGGGAAGGCTCGTGCCCCAGCAGTAGGGACATAAAATGAGCTGATGATGAAGATGATGATGATGATGATGATGATGATAATTATGTTGTCAGTGAAATATCACAACAAGATTATTATATTTTAATTATTTTGAATTTAGCATTCTCTATGCTATATGTATATAGTAACAAGATACAATTTTCTAGAAAAAATCAACCAGCCTCGCAGGAAGCTCGCAGGGAATCGGAAATAGGATCGAAATGGGGGAAATTTCACAGTGACGTAATACTGCTTGGCTTTGGCTTTGGCTTGCAGCGTAAATCACAAACTACTAGAAAATTTCAACGAGTCTTCTGGGGCCTCGGCAGCTCTGAGTCAGAGTTTTGGACCGGTTATGCATGGGTCGTGGCTTCGATTCCCACTCGAGCTTCCAGAGGCTGGTTGCTTTTTTCTAGTAAAATTTAATCTTATGATTATTATATTTAATCTAAACTAAACCTTTAGTTGATGATGATGATGGTAATTATCCTTTTTTTATTATTAGCAACCACACGAAACTTTATTCGCGTGGACACCCGAATAAGAATATTGAAGAGTCCTGATGATTATTATTTTTTACAAGAAGGTACATCCGTAATTGTTGAGTAAATAGAAAAAAAAAACCAAATATTATTATCAGTGGCATATTTTTAGTGGTATCTCTTCAACGAAAGTATAAAACGTGTTTTTTGCAGAGATAAGCCATAAATCTTCTTATCGACACTCCAAAGATGTTTTTGTTTGCTTAGGACCATTTGTTGCAAACGACGTCATCTCTGATGCCATCTGAGCAAATAGTTGTTCCTGGTAATATTTTAATGTTGACATTGAGATAGGTGTGCGATTGTGCAATTTCAGATAAAGGACAATTTATAGTGCCACTTGAGATAAGAATAAAGAAAACATTTGACTTTGAAAGAGACGATAACAAACACAACAGCAAGTTCAAAGAAGTAATGATTCAAATCCATGAGAGCATGACTAATTTAAAATTAAATATAGTTCGCGTTACAAAAAATGACGTCCCAAACGCATGAATTACAACAAATCTTAATCGAGCGCATCCTCTTAATCTAATAAAACGTTACATTAAGCGAATTAACTTACCAGATACCAGGACAACAGGAGTAGCCGGGACGTCGAATTTAATAACACGCGACGACCAGCTACCACTGACCTCTATCGCACTAACTCCTTCGACGAAATGAGTTTGCCACATAATCGTAGAGGAAGGAAGGAGGTCTCATTAGGCTGGTAACAGTTATGATTGTCTACAGTAGGCATCCGGCCGGTAATGAGAACCAAATGAGAGGGTTGATGCACCAATCGATTTGTCCCCGTGAAGTAATAACGCTATCCGCCGGCGTTTTTATTTTAAGCTTTAATTTGGAGAATGTTCACACTTTTGAGGCGGACATGGTCGATGTAAGTACAATAATAATAATAATAATATGTCCCCATAGTCGTATCTGCAAACGGCCTTAGAGCGAAGAGTCTCGACCAACATCTTAATAGGCTTTCGCTAGATGGCTGGATCAAGGGTCAGATACAGAAGGCAACACTCCTGGACACGGTACGCATTGTGAGGAGGTTTCTTTCTCTGCAGCCTTAATCGCCGGCAGCTTGAGTCCTGGTCCGTTGCTGGCGGTGTTTTAGGTTTAGGTTTTTATAAAAGTTGTATTTTTGTATGATATTTTGTTATATTTTACTTTTTAAATATTTTTTATAAAACCTAAGTCTAAGATTAAAAATAAATAAAGGGAATAATAATAATAATAAATAAAATAAATAATAATAATAATAATCTGTCATCACGGACAGGACTGTTATTGTAAATAAGCCTGATATCGTGTTGACAGATCGATTGACGCGCCAGGCAATGCTCTTCGATATCACCATTCCGCATGACGAGAACCTTGTGAAAGCCGAGAAGGGCAAGCTTACTTAGTACCTTGACCTGGCTCACGAGGTGACCGCTATGTGGGATGTGGATTCGACGATCATTGTCCCCATAGTCGTATCTGCAAACGGCCTTATAGCGAAGAGTCTCGACCAAAATCTCAAGAGACTCGCTGGATGGCTGGATTAAGGGTCAGATACAGAAGGCAACACTCCTGGACACGGCACGTATTGTCAGGAGGTCCCTCATTCTGCAGCCCTGACCACCGGTAGCTTGGGCCCTGCCCCGCTGCTGGTGGTACTCTAGGATTAGGTTTTTATAATGTTTTTTTGTTTTTATATTAAAATATTGTAAAAATCTAGTTTTAAGAAAGAAAATAAATAAAGGGATAATAAAATAAATATAAATAAATAATATAATAATAATATAATACAATGATTAATTAGGTCGTATATTTAAAACGTTCAATCTAACGGACATACATTATGTATCCTAATTTCCTATTCCCGCTGTTTCCTGCTTTGATCTGCGGGAAGCCGGATGTTTATGTTCGTACTAATCCTATTGTATCTTCTGATTAATTTCGCTGCGGATTCTAGAGCAAAATCTACTCTAGCCCAAAATAAACATTGAAATTAAATCGTTACCGGTACTTTATTAAAGTTAAAAGTACCGGTTATTGAAAATACCGGTATTCCAAGCCCTGCTTCTGATACGTTCACAGAAAAGATAGCTTTGGTCACTGTTGTAGATCCTAGCGTAGGAATAGGGTTATCCTTTAACTTATCATTTCCGAAAAACCCTTTAGATCGATTTTTTTTTATTTATTTCAAAATTCAAAATTTCAAATATTTTTTACCTGCTTACTGAATAAAAAATTCATTGTATTCATAATATTCTCCTCATTGCGTTTGTCGACAGCGAAATGATCGGTAAACGAAAGGAAATCATATCCGACCGCCAAAAATATCGGCGCATGCGAACACCGATTCGTATGCAACGCCCGCGTCTCGATTAAAATTTCAAATCACTCGTATCGTACCGTGGATTTTCGTTAATGTCTATGTTTTGGGAATACCAAATTCGTTGTTTTTTGTTATAATAAAACATCCATGTAAATTCATGGCGTGTCGTATTTGCCCATTGTTTCATCGATATTTTTATGTTAAGTCTTATTAAATACACTAAATCTTATTATTATAAACTAACTGATGTGTTTTATTATAATACTTCCTCTTCTTTACAGTTTAAAATTTGTTAAATCGATTCTACTAATCTACAAATACCTATAGATATATTTTAACAAGACGAAATACATAAATATAAATCATCGGCTTATACATATATGATATCTTTAATTTAAAAGGCAGTTGTAATAGTCGATAAAAATATTTGAAACGATGCCAAATAAATAGGTAACTACCATTTTTTTTTCAGATAGTAACCTATCTATCGGACTCGCATTAAATATCTTTTAATCCCTAACTGGCGATTAGGCAAGCTGCCAGTAATACTAATTTCATTGTGTTCAACAGAAGCGTGCGAGTTAATATTGGCATAAACAATTTAAAAAGAAAATAAATTAGAAGAAAGCTCTGTTTTTATTAATTCGCAATTTTACACATGGCATCAGAAATACATAACTATTCATTAATTATTAGTAACTAGGTGCCGGGTCCCTTGGAAATAACATTCTACGAGTATAATACCTGACTACCTGACAGACAGTGTACTAGCTAGCTATACGTTATTCGTGGTGCTCTTGGAAATAATACACATTTTTAACTACCATCATGAAATAGCCTAATTAAAGCTCTGCCAACTAAACTTGTGGCTCAATGCTTGGTAATTGAATACTCGATCTAAGAAGACCTCAGACCTGATACCCTTGGCGATGCAAGTGCCCAAAGACTGCGGTGGCCGCTTTAATAAGGCGGGCCAGATGCTTCTATGCCAGCTCAGTAAGAAAAACAAATAAAATATGAACATACCCAAAACGATGTCCCTCGCTGTACAGACGCACGCCGTTGCCAACACGAGAATGACAGCGATTGGCATTTCGCGCCAAAATGCAATGGCGGCCGGCGCCATCTTCCAGCACCGAGGATCTCAACTCCTCTTATTGGGATCCATTAGTTTCTGGAACAAACAGAACGGACATTAAAACTAATTGTATATCGTATTTAGTCGTTGGATACTGATTGCTACATTATTGCTGTACCATCTTCCCGTGTGTGATGTGAAAAGGCCTAATTGCAGCTGTGAAATCGTTATACGTTGATTGTGATACTGCATACACTTTCCAACGTAGTTTTAAGGATGTTGGATGTATTTTTCAGGATGGATGTCCTAGGTATAATTTATTTTCGCCGAATTGCCTACGTCATCATCGCAGGCTGACTAAGAATCATCTTCAGACTGTCTGGTAAAGGTAAAAAGTAGTAAAATCTGAATCATTAACGACCAGACATCTTGATTAGAGCGTGTCAAATAACGCCTTCTTTATCAGCGTTCATCGTTTGAAATGGAATGGCAGTGCAGGAATTCAATGAAACGTATTGATCTTAAAAAAAAAACACAAATTTTGAAAAAAATTTGGCGGGCTGGTTAGAATCACGATAGCTCAATTGGAAGAGCACCTGACCCGGTATGTCAGAAGGGTACAGGTTCAAATCCTGCTCGTGGAAATTTTTTCAACATTTGTGTTTTTGTAATTTGTTCGCAACAAAATTTGCGTTAAAAATTATTTGAACATTTTGTATTGATTAGTTAGTTTTTAAGTAAATTTTTGAGTTCAACCGCAGTTAACACAATTGTAAAAGTTCACAGATGTGGTTACTGTCTACTCGCTAAATTCCTCACCGAATGAACATCTGCAGCAGATCCCGAAATAGACCTACTTACATACATAGTCAATAAAATTTAAAACGAACCGGTTCCGAAGCCGTAATTTCTGAAATACAGGGTGCGTGAAAACGCATAAACGTCAAAGTGCATTCTGTATAATATACGGCAGCGTTAAGATTTACAGTTGTAAATTTCATGACATTCGTTTCAATGCCATCGCCGTAACCGAAATAAGCATAGTCATTGATATTGTTTTCTAAATTTTAGAAGAGGGGCCCAACGATGGTAATAGTTGGGCCCCTCTAGGGTATGTTCGCATATTGCAGACTTATTTTCGCGCCTATGCTTGACGTCATTACATCTGATTTGATAAACCTCAAATACTCGCTAGAGAACAACGATTCATCCCTAGGATGATACGCGAAGCTATTGAAATTAAAAAACATCTTAATTTCAATAGAGAAGATGGTTGGAATCTACCACCAGCCTGGAACCCCTTAATCATACAAAACGGAACGCACTCGATTAAATTTGAATGAGATTATACAAGCTACTAACTAATTATGAGACGACCAACACCTCAGTCTCCCTGCGACCACGGACCCTGCAAAGGGTTCGAAACGTCAGGATAAACATTAATTTAAAATAATGAGGAAAATAAACGCGAGTAGATCCGTAACAGTTGTTTCATTTCAAAGTCATTGATCACAGAGCATCGAATTCCTATTTCTGATTGACGCTGGACAATAAACATAAATGTGCAAGTCAAATATTCGTAATACCAGGTTAAACCCACCAACTGAAGCCAGAAAACCTAGCACGAACAATTACCTAATTTGTTTTGTATATACAACAGCGGAAGCGTAAAAAAGGATTCTGGTATAGAAATTAATACAACGTCACAACGTCTGTAAGTAGAACTGATACTAAGCAGTCATTTAAAAAAAAACTGACGATATATCATGACTTTTTTTGTTTGTGTTATTGTATGTGAAGAAATGCCACAGCCTAACAGAGCAAAGTTTAAGCTGGTGATCTTAAAGTAAATAAATGAGCGATTTGTTATGATGATCATTGAGACGTTCGACAATCTTTCTACAGCACCAAGAAACATATCTCGAACTAGTCCATGTTCTCTTTTCGTAAGGCACTGCAAGCCTCTGTTGTTGTTGTTGTTGTTAACGAAGAGAAGATAGCACTCATTTAAAAAATAAATACGAGAATGTCTTTTGATAGTTTGCCAGAGCAATATAGGCTTTTATGTCAGACTGAATTTCCCTTAAGCGAAACCGCGGCTGGGAACTAGTAGCATAACTATCCGTCTAAAAAAGGAAAACGTGTTTGTTTATTTTTTCCATATTGTATAAATTTTGCGAAACAAAAACCAATTAACTGAAATTAACCTTATGACTCTTTAAGTGTGTTCAAAAATAACATCCTACCTGGCTCCGATTAAGATTTGCTTTTTAAGTTTTTTCAAAGCATTTTCCGCGTCCATAATAATAAATTTCGTCCAGTACACGCGGTCGTTGGCACGGCGTAAAATTAAACGAGAAATAAACATTCATAATAAAATAACTCAGGTTTGATTCGACGTGAAAGGGGTGATTTATAAATAATTGTAGCGGCGCGGGCGCGTCGCGCGTCGCTGCGGCGCGCGCGGGGTATTTGTTGTTCAATGTAAAGAAGTTTGAGATGATACCAATAATTCTAGGAAAAAAACAGTTAGGGTTATACACTGTCACAGTCAACTCAGCAGTGTTTCAATAATCGTTGATAATTCGACTTTTAACGGGATAGTTACGATTGTTTTCTTAATTACTGATTTTTTTGAATTATAAGAAGTTCTAAGTACGTATAGAATTTATTTCTATTTGCCTTACTTCTTGTTCGCCTCTAGAACCATAATTTAACCTTTAGAACTCATTATTACTTCAATAAAAGTTGTAAGTAAAACTGCTGAAAAAAAAAGATATTAAGTTTAGTTATCAAAAATTTCAGCGGCGAGCATTATTCTGTACGCGCTACACTAGTTTACGAGCCACGATAAATATGAATGTTATGGTTGCGCACGGGCAGCGGGGCGACTTGACTACGCGCGCTTTTTTTAACGGCGGCTCTGCTTAACGTCAGTTTTTAAACGCTCCCTGTATACGCGAACAGGGTTGCCTATATCTGAATATGTGATTATCTTTAATATGATTTTGTTGTTCTTTATATTGTGTTGCATGTGTGTATTCTAATAGAGCCAATGGAGGCGCATTGCGAGAGCTGTCACTCACCAGGACCCACTCATAACCACGACCACTCTGCCAAGAGCTAGTGCCCGACTAAGAAGAATGTGTGTATTTGCATTTTCCAATGTTGTAGCCTAAACTGAATAAATAAATTTGAATTTTGTGTACTTAGTTGCTTTTTTATTGCTTGTTGCGGTTTCAGTTTAGCTAATCTTTGTTAGGCAAAGATACAGTAGAATACAATTTTCTTTATCGATAATAATAGTAATGTTGACCATCTACCATGTTGATTGAGAAATTAAATTCCCTCAACCCCATAAGCTTTAATAAGTAAGTCAAACTTTATGCTGACTTCTCCTTACAATTAGAATAGTGCCGTTATGCTGTTTTGTTTTATTCGCTTTCATCCATGAAAGTTCACGCTTTCTCGTAACATCTCATTTAGGCGAACACTGATCAGTGCCTTAAACAAATAAAATTCTATTGTATCTGTATTCACAGCAGACGACAGGTAAATAAACCATGATTGTCCTGTCCTACAGTAATATACAACAAAACACAAATTTTAGAAAATGCATCAAGACCGAACTCTTCTCTTTTTCCGCCAAGAACTTCTTTAGTCGCTTTCCTGCGTGTAAATCTCAGAATAATAACTAACTGTTCTGATGTGTAAATGTACCGAACTGTCAAATCCGTTTGACAGCTGTCAGTTTACGCACAGAGTTGTGTCTGGCATTATACACAGAACATGCCATTAACGAAGATATACCCAGCTTCCCGCGTTCCCAGCAGCCTAATAGAAGGCAGACACATTATGATTCGGCGGTTAGAGTGACGTGAAGTCAATTTAAACGTTTGTATATGAAATAACAAAGATTGTGATCGCTATAAAATGATGTATTTTGTATGTTTAAGAAAATGTAGTCATAAGTTCTTCTACGAATTTTTTAGAGGTCTTTTTTTAAAGTCTCTGAGCAACGGCACCAACTCTGAAATCATAAAAACAAATCAGCCGGTTCCATACATTATCTAATACCTTACTTACTTACTCTTACCTTACCTTACTCAATCAAAATGTATGAAACAGCTGATTTATTTTACAAGATTTCAGAGTTGATCCGAAAGTTAAAGTTTCGAAAAATAATGGGTAGAGACTCCTTAAAAAAATCAGGTAGATAAAAATAACGGTGTGTATGTATAGAATAAACTTGGTAACAGAGCTGAAAATGCTCCATAACCCTATCTCCAACACGTGCCCACCGCTCGTATATCATACCGCTGAAGGGTTAACCTGGTTGGCACCTTCCAAAATGGCTGCGTCGGCGCACCGCACCGGCTTTTTTACTTTATTGTTAAACGCTAAAAATATGCCTTTCAACGCTCCACGTGCGCGAGATTTATTTGATAATTGAAAGGGTGGAGTTTTATCATGTGGTATACTTATCTCTATTTATATCATGTCTATTACATTCTTTGTATCTAACTTTGGATTGGATTTTAATGTTTAAAGTGATATTTGAGCTGTGTCTCGGGTAAGAGAAAGATAATGTATAATTTTCTTTAGTTGATAGTAGCGAAAGAAAGAAATGTTGAATGATAATGATATTCATTTCACACTGAAAGAGTTCAGACTTGAGTGTCATCAAAACATTAACTTGGACTTCTTGGAAGAATTTGAATAGTGATGTTGCACTGTTTTATTTAATTTGCTAACGTGCATGACGTGGCTTAACTGTCAATAATACACCTTTACGTATTATAGATATTTGAGGAGCTCGATGGCGCAGTGGTTAAGGCGCCTGGTCTGCGATTGCAGACTTTAGGCAACTTTCGAAAAGGCTGGTCATTGGATGGGTTACCAAAAAATGTATCATCTCGAGCTCCTCCGTGCTTCGGAAGGCACGTAAAGCCGTTGGTCCCGGCTGCATTAGCAGTCGTTAACAACCACCAATCCGCACTGGGCACGCGTATGATATTATAATATTCCACATATATTAATATTCAATTTAATAATATGCATTTTAGAAAAAAAAAACAAAACTGAAAATGTTTAGGATTCTCCATAATTTTTACTACTTTGCTATCAACACTCACAACTTCCAACTCCATCTCATGAATGAAACCTCCCGCTCACGTTTCATTGACAAACACATTAGGCCTAGTGTACATACACAGATTATTGGAAAACAACAAACAGTGTTACACAACGCGCCGCCAGATGGCGCGCGCGGCGTTTTTACACGAATATTTTGTAAACAGTAGAATGAACTTTTTCAATGCATAAAGGATGTTTTATTTTTAGGACTAATCAGCACTTGAAGTTGATCTTTAATATTATAACGACTGTACTTTTATATTTTTGTTCTTTAATTGTAGTAGGGTGATATACTCATTCTCGTATATGGAGCTAATGACATTAATTTTGATATAAACATATTACAATAGGAATTATTTTGCAATAGGAGTATAGATTTTTTTAAATATTTTAAAACCAAATTTGGAATTTATTTAGTTACGTTGACTTTAAAGTAAAGTCATTTTTCTTTGTGATTGGACTTTTTGTATTTTGACATACACTTTATCCATTATTATAAAAGTGTATACATCCTTTTTTCACCATTTTCATAAAAATATATACAGTTGTAAAAAAAAATATTCTTGAAAAGGAACTCCTTACAAAAATTCCATCTTCCTCTTGTTTTGCATTGTTTTAATAACTACAATTGTCTGTCGAAAAACTTAAGTTTTCAGCATATTGAAGAAATATTTATTTTCAATAAACAAAAAGCAGTACCGTTTACCAATTGCTGTTTTGCAAATGAAAGATATGTCAAATTGGATGCATTTAGGCTATGCAATTAGCTTTAGTTTATTTGGTGTACATTTTATTGTCAGATATACTGCCAATAAACAAACGGTTTGTTTACACCCAACCGCATTAGCCGACACAACAAGCCATCACTACAACCGGTCAATATTAGACAGAAACACAATTAAGGATTTTTCAAGTAAACGTTGTAAAAGTGACAAATATTGTTACGGAAATACAGATCTTTGTATGAATGATTCGTTCGCAATTGTTTTCAGTTTTCGTGTGTATCCCAATTTTTCTCTTCATGAATATGAAAAAGACTATTAAATCAAACAGGATTATCTTCTTAGGCCCAATCTAAGAACTTGTCTTTTTTTCTCTGTCAATAATATATGATTAGTATTCAGTTATGATATTGTAAAATATGAAATGATATTGAAATAAATTAAAGTAAAAGAGGACAATAATCGGAAGTAGTAGAAATGGCGGTCATTTTTGCTAAAAAAAAAAGCTACCATATTATATTGAACAGGACGAAAATAATTAAGAAATGAACAGTTTATGGTGTTAATAAATAAAGTTTTTTTTTTATTTATTACATTAATCTATCACCATCTCCAGGGTCGCACCACCTGCTCAGTCAATCATCGCAGCACGCCCGATGGACTTGCGCAAACAATCGCGTATTTACGACGCTCGCCGGTCATTGTTGGCGCGGCGCTAGTTTTCAAACATCCTGTGCAAGGAAGCGCGCGCGCACGTGCGCCTGACTTCCTGCGACGATAGCGCCGCGGCCGCGCAGGGAACTAATAGTTGGGAAATATGGCGCGTAAATTGTTTAGCGCTATAAATAACGCGTTGCGTTTGTTGCTTTTTTTAATTAAAAATCTGTTGTTGTGACTATATTTAGAAAAAATAAAATAAAGAATTGCTTATGTTTTAAGTAGTAGATGTATTGAAAGTGAAAATTCTTTAATAGAATATAACTTAAATCAATTCAGTTCAATTCAATCATTTATTGCTCTCCATAAGTATTCATGAGTTGTTACAATATTAGTTAGATAGAACGGTTAAGGTTACTTATGCTAAGTAACCTTAAGAAACAAGAAAGAAAATAGAAAGTTTGTAATAAATATATTTTAGATAATTGCTGCCTCTTTTAGGTTATGAGTCTTAGACCCAAGGGCCCGTGTTCGATCCCTATTTTCTTGACGAACCCTTAGCAGGGTCCAAAGTTACAGGTACCACGCGAGTAGATCCGTAAAAGTTGTTTTATTTCAACTTGACATGAGCCACACTTTAAGTTAGTATCTGAATGGACACAGTAATGCACTCACACGCAGTGAAGCAAGCAGCCAACCATAACTCGGCTTGGCTACTGGGTTGGTGGTCCTGGGACCATTAACTGAGATCAATTACCTCAGGTGCTTTTGGTTCAACTCTGAATGGGCTAATGAACACTTGTCTCCTATTTATAGATGTGGAGAGATCCTTTGTCGGTGACCATAATGTTGAGAGTAGTTTGTAGAAAATTGTGCATTTTGTACATCAAAGGGAGTTATGACGTTTTATATACCTATATTATGAAAATGTTCTCTATTCAACCCTTTGGTAATAGTGTTTAATATACTAGAGCTGGATGAGTGTAGCCGGATCGTGTTCGGTGGTGTATCTATAGAGCTAAGCTAGAGTAAGCTATAGAGCTTGGAGAGGCCTATTTAGCCCAGCAGTGGACTATTATAGGCTGATGATGGTGATGATACTAGGTATACTCTTCTCAACATAATATTTTCTTTTTACTTTTACTTAACGTTGTGTAGTCGAACATAAATTCTCTAACACAAGTAAGCTGCGTAAAATAAAGGAAAGAAAAGAAGGTCAGTTAATGGTTACTGTAATATAGATTAGAGTTAAGTATTGAAGGTTAAAATTTTGAATTTAAGTGAGCATAATAATGCAAGCTTTAGGTAATTTACTATATTTTACTCTTGATAAAAAAATGAATAATCAACCGAGACATGGTAGCTTATTTTAAAGAGCAGACACCCAGATCGTGAAAAGCATAGTGAAAGTTAACATAATAATTGAAAAGAACTAATAAAATCCTAATGTTTACATCCACATCGATGTTAAACACGGTTTTAACGCTGAAATTGAAATGAGGCATGATTTATCGACAGCCGCCGCGTGTGCCAGCCGTGTTAATTGACAACTAGTGTATTAGTGTATTGTATTTACGTAATGTCCTCGGTAATGGACAGATCAAATTTGTTTGTAAACATTTTTGTTATAAATACGAAGTTTAGCAACGTTCTGTGATTGATTTCTGGGAACCGCCTCTTTGGTCTAAAATGGTTGAGGCAACCGGTCTCAGAACCCGAGGTCATGGGTTCAATTCCCGGGTACATGTTTGTACTCGCTTTAGTTTGTGAAAGTTCTTATTTTAAGTCCGCCATAGCTACGAGAGTACGAGAGTGCAATCGTAAAAACATTTTGGTGAACTGGATGGGCGCCAATAATTACGTAATTATTATTGACATAGTTGTATAATCTTGACACACTTTTTAAAGTATGAGATCTTCTTAAATTACGTTTCTTTTACGTTTACAGAGTATGCTAGTAACACCATCTATCACACCAATTTTAACAGGTTGACTGCCTTAAAACCAGACACAATAGAAAATTTATTGTTTGTCGGTTACCGGTGACCCTGGGTGACCCCCATGGCAGCTAATGTGTTATTGGTGTAAATTCTTTTGAAATTGCTTCCTTTTACAGTTTTCTTCTCTGAACACTGGTGCGGGTGCTAGCATAATTGAATTCAACATTATTTATTCAGTTTTGGCTGCCTAAATTAGCTTTTATATGAATGACACTATGCCAATGATTCCCACGTCCAAAGGGCGGGAACCCTTATACCTAATAAGAAGAACCAGCAAGAAACTCCGCAAAGGCATTTCTTTTCTCTTATTTTTACAGCGTCAAAATATTGTAATTCATTTGTAAGGCTATAAAAATAATAGGAGCTCGATGGCGCAGTGGTTAACACGCCCGGTCTGTAAGTGCTGATGTTAAGCAACTTTCGCGAAGGCCGGTCATCGGATGGGTGACCAAAAAATTAATTATCTCGATCTCCTCCGTGCTTCGGAAGGCACGTAAAGCCGTTGGACCCGGCTGCATTAGCAGTCGTTAATAACCACCAATCCGCACAAGACCCGCGTGGTGGTTTATGGCCCGTTCTCTATCCATCCATAGAGAAGGCTCGTGCCCATGAAAAATAATAAATAATAAGTATCATCATCATCATCAGCCCTTCTTGGCCTACTGCTGGGTATATGCCTCTCTGTTTATGCCACTCGCCTCGAACCCTCGCTAGTTTGGGTACTGCTAGTCGTGGCCCAAACTAGCTTAAGTATAAGTGTATAGTCTTACTTAAAACATATAATTGTATGTCGAAAAGTAACTACGTAATGTCAGTGCGTATATTTATAAACAGCGGTGATAAACCGGTAAAGTGTGCGACTAATCGAGCGTGCGACCTAAGGGCCCTGGGCGCGCGCCAACTGGCAGCGCGCACGCGCACGCGCACAATTTGTCAGCCACTCGTAGTTAGCGCACGGCTGTGTACGAAAAACAGTTTCGTAATACATTCGAAGCGAAATACAGGTGAATTTGTAAAACAGAATAGTTTTTTTTTGTTGAAAGCTATTTATGTTTGTTGAAAAGGTTGAAAGCAATAAGTCATGTCTAGTCAACAGGCACAATAGTCATCATCTATCATCATCATCTTTACACTATAATTGACCCATTGTTGAACCTTCTGAGCTGTCATCTGTCTATCAATCTAGGCTGTATGTTGTTCTAGGATTTGACCTTCCCACTTCAACATGCGGCCTAAAGCTGGTTTCGATTTCATCTTAACAATGGGGACGAACGGTTTAACATGACTTCTGAGACAGATTGTAAGCAAAGATATTGAAAATAAAAACTTTATTTATGGAATTACTCGTGTTTATCAATAAAAAAATCATAGATTCCATTTCAAAGTCAGAAAAACTACAAAGATTATTATGAAAATTTAAAAGATTTGTGAGACGAATTAAAGTACCTGCCTAAATGTTTTGTCATTTGTTTTAATGTTGAAAACTAATTTAAACTGTAAGTTCAATCTTTTAGATCTGTGTCCTAACATGTAGATAACTACATAAAGAATTATTAGATAAAAACGAGCAAATGACCAGTTATGCTTTAACACAACACATTTACCATGGAACTTTGTTATACAATGCAATGTAACACAATAAAGGTTATAAATAGTTTAACAAGAAAGGGTTGCACTTGAAAAACAAAACAGTGCACTTACTTTAAAACACACGTGGCTTAAATCTTTTATAACCAATTATGAGTACCTACTTGCTTAAAGTACCTACCTATGCTAGTCTAAAAATAAAACCAAATTAGTGCACTTACCTATTTTAAAAGTTTCGGTGTCTATAACTCTATGCATACCTACATAAAAACCGGACAAGTGCGTGTCGGGCCACGCGCAGTGTAGGGTTCCGTAAGCCCATTTCAATAATGCGGACTCTGAGAACAGGGCTTTTATGAATATTTATTTAACGATCGTAAACGTAGATACTACCGGTTTCACACACCTGACAACGTTATTTAAGTAGTTCTCAATGAGGAATTTGTACTGCGCCAAGTACATTTTATAAGTTGGTCGACTGTTACTCGTAAACTTGTAAAGCTTACTTAGCTGTGATAGTTTTCCTTTTAACTTCGTCATATATACAACTACCGTGAATTTTTTCACGTAAGTATCCAAAAACAAAATTTTGCATTTTAAAGCTTAATAGTTCACAAACGGATGCCTCAATCAAAAAACTGTTCCCACAACCCCGTAATATTTTTGAAATAACTATCCAACGACACCCCACACTATGAAGTAGACAAGAAAGAAAATTACATCCCCACTTCACGTGTAGGTAACCTAAAAAAAATATTTTTCAAAATTTTACTTCACCACTTTGTCGACGTGATTAATATGTATATCCATGCCAAATTACAGCTTTATATTACTAAGAGTATATGAGCTAAGCTGGGGACGGACAGACAGACATGGCGAAACTAAAGGGTTCCTTGTTGACTACGGAACCCTTAAAAGCAAAATGATAGTTTTGGTTTAATCAGCTTGCCAAATGCGAGGTGCTCACAAACCCCCAGGGTTATTACCGAAAAAAAAGCAACCAGTTGCTTATTGCAACGCTGCGGTTACTACAATCGGTTGGTTTAAATTAAAGCGCCGTCATACACTTTTAGTTCGTCAATCGCTTGGGGCTATCGCAGCGTTTTACATTCCGTAATATGTGTTTTAGCAGCGAATAATTACAATTTGTTGCGATTGCAACTGCCACTTAAAGATCGGTAATAAGCCCCACCTGGGAGATGATGATCAGGACCTCCGAATATCGGCCCGATTCACCGGTCAAATGTATGCTTACTATGTTACAGACCGCGCCAAACGTCTAGTCCCCTCTGAAGTTGGCGCGATTCGCGTCGCAGTAGTAAAAAATAGGCGTCAGTAGGACGAAGGCGGGGACGAGCGGCAGGGCCTGACTGTGTACAGCTGCGCGAAGCGACTTCAGAGGGGACTAGAAGTTTGGCGCGATCGATACCCACTGTACACAGACTACTCGAAAGTCGATATTTATAATATATATAAACAAGGTAGTGGCTGGTTTCTGTCCGTCCGTGCGTGCTGCTCCGACGCACCCTTTAATATACATACAGTGTTTACAATACTAGTTATGAGTGAGGTAAATTTCAGCACAGATTCTCTATTAACATGTAAAGATTTGCTTTTAAAATAATGCGAAGCTAAAAAAGCACTCGTAACTACAGACAGTAACTTAAATATATTATTAATAATAAATTGATCGAAACTACGACTGTGGTCACATCACATACCCACTACTGGGGCACGAGTCCTCGCTATGGACGGGCCATAATCCACCACGCAGCGGGCGGGTCCAGTGCGGTGCGGTGATTGTTAACGACTGCTTATGCAATGTGGTATTACTTATTTAAGCAAAAAAAAACAAAAAAAATTGTTATGAAATCTGAGCATCATCATCAGCTCATTTTATGTCCCCACTGCTGGGGCACGAGCCTTCCCTATGAATGGATAAGGAGAACGGGCCATATACCACCACGCGGGCCCATTGCGGATTGGTGGTTGTTAACGACTGCTAATGCAGCCGGGACCAACGGCTTTACGTGCCTTCCGAAGCACGGAGGAGCTCGAGATGATAAATGTTTGGTCACCCATCCGATGACCGGCCTTTGCGAAAGTTGCTTAACCTCAGCACTCGCGGACCGGGCGCGTTAACCACTGCGCCATCGAGCTCTTCTGATCATATACGAGTATTACCTGAATGCTTCAATACTGTTATCAACGACGAATGTGTTTTAATCATTTTGATACATCGTACTAAACTTGCTGGTAAAACCGCCCTTTGTACGTTTACTTGCTACTAGTATGTATGTTTCTTTGTCAAAAATATTTTATTTTTACTATAATTTAGTAATAACAACAATGACAAGTTTACATTTTTTTGCATTTACAACAAACTGCCCTCATACCAAAAAATAAGGGAAACCTCAAAAACAGAATAAAAATTCCCACATCCCAAATCTCCGTATCGAAATCCATTGAATTGTGATGAATGGCCCATTGAGCAACCAATACGATGTTATTGAGTATCGGTGTATTAAATGGCCGTAATGGAGGCCCGGCCTCGTGGACAATGAGTCCTGGCGTAAGGGCCTATTGTGTTATTCGTAAATCTTCGATAAGCTCACACAAATAAGGATGGGATTATATTATATGTAACATCGATATCGGTTATAAGTAAAGCGGGCTTGTGGTTGTAGTTGAAATATTCCAGTCAAAAAATTGCTTTTATACTTACTATTTTAAGGGGTGACACGCTTAATTAAGAAATGTTAAGCAAACAGTAAACCGATTGAAAGAACCATAAAATTTATATTTTATTTAAGTATTATCAATTAATAAAGCTAAAAACAGAAATAAGTTATTGCTATGAAATTTTAACTTTTAAATTGTTATTTTGCCGGCACAAATATTTTGTATCCTTACAACGCTATTAAATGTCGAAACTAAAAAGCATTTTACTATGTCTTTGTAGCTCAGTTGGAAGAGCTACCGCCCGGATTGCGAAAGGTCATGGGGTTTGAGTTCCACTTGAGTCCTTCGCACTTGTAATCTTCCAATATACTACGTATTGCTTTTTACTTTTATTATCAGTCACTGTCGAAAGAAAAAACAATATTTTGCAATTAACAATTACTAACTAATTAATTACAATTGATGTTGACGAATTTTTATCGTTTTAAGTTGAAGAAGCAATAAATTTTAAGTGTTTATAGAGAAATAGTTAGAAGTAAAAATATTTAATTGAGACACGGCTTAGCTTCCAAAGTAGTTAAGTTTATCAAAACCTTAAACACACCTTTCTCAAAAACTGTAAGTAGCCGAACTATTAAAATAAAAAATTTTTATTTCGGATTTGCATCAAGAGTTAGTAACAATTTGCTTAATTCTAGTTAGTAGCTAATTAAAATGATTGTAACTTATCCTAGTGTCTTTAACGATAAAGACGCTGGTCCAGTGTTGCATAATCGCAACAATTAATTTGTAAAAACATCGATAATGGCCGACCGCAAGCCGCACAGCACTGACCGCGCCCGATGGAGCTCGTTCGGCAGCGGACGTGCGCGGCATACGCGGGGGCACTCGTCAAGCAGCGATTCGTAGTAATTGGTAGTAACAATATTGTAAAACCTCGAAACTATGCGATATTTACATTACTGGTATATCAACAACTAGCAAATGGTTGACTAAAGATTAAAAATGAGCGTTTGGCAAGCATGGTGTTTATTCAAAACCCTTCAATTGTAGCGATGGCATTATTTCAATGAAACCATTGCCTAGCAATGAAACAATATGGATGGGCTATTTAAGTTACGATGGATCGTACTTAATTGGTCGCAGGTGTGATTATAATTGCCTCTAAACTATTTGTAGCAGCATGTTTAATAGTAAACGTGGACAATGAAAACGTGATTAAGACTGTACAATTTTGTTTTACGAATGACAAAATTAAATAATAGTTCCTAATTTACTCAAGTAGTCATGACATTGAGCCTTAGTATGTAAAGCAACATTGTAAATAGCGCTCACAACTCACCATCATCAAAATAAAATTCCTCAAACAACTCGCCGATACCGGGAACATTACAATTCTGCGTGCGCCGAGTATAAATAGATCCAATTTAATTCGCATTACCCGCTTTATTTATACAACGCTTCGAGGTACAATTGATATATCGGTAAATAAGTCTAACGTATCGCTGCAAGACTTCTGTTACGTCGATTAAGAAGACGTTGCAGACGTCTGTCGTCGTAACAATTTTGTTTTAAAATATTAGAAATACTACTACCATTTAAACATAATATATGTACAGAGCGATCAAGCGAAAGTTAAAAAGTAACAAATTATTTTTGACAACTGTTATGTAAAAATATATCTGATATGAAAAATAAAAAAGGCAATTTTTAGACAACCAATATTTTCTTCACACCTATCCGTTTTATAATAACAATTCGTATAATATGTGTTTAATTTAAATATTACACATATATTTGAACTGTTATGTAAGTAGGTATAAAATAAAATATTCTTGAATAACTTAGAATAGAATAAATTCAACAAAACCTTACTCCTACCAAATTCTATGTTTAGCCAAACGAATAGTCGCAAGTCTCACTGCAGGTCGTTAAAGTGCAAGCTAAATTACACCGTATGTCAACACCCATTGGCAACTATTTATTTAGGTTATTCCACTGTCAGACTATAAATTAAGCTAATTTGTTAGAAACGCTGTGGTGTTCACACCTAGAGTTAGAATGATTAAAATAACCATGAAATACTCGTAGCATGCACGCGTTGGGTATGTAAAATGCATTTATATCTATATTAGAAACATCCCCGGTTTCCAAACCCGTTCGGAAACTCTTTATATCAAGTATATTTTATTACTTCAAATTGTTATTTTCCATTCAAAATGGCGTATTTACAATTATGCAGAATGAATGAGTGATCAGTCATGTCCCACCTGAGGTAAGTTATCTATTTTCAACTGCTATTTTCAACATGAAATATATGTTACTGCACTGTTTCTTCAAGATAATGGAAATTCAGCTTTTTGTGTTTCATTTTTAACAAGTTGATGTCGAGAAGGTACTTCCTTCCCACACATACATTGTCATTTTCATCCTAATGTTATTCTTAAAACAATGCTTGTTCTGTTTCAAATATATCGATAGAAAATCTGTCGATAACTGTCACAGGCCTATTCCGGTCTACAATATATAACATTCGAATCCTTTAACCTTGCTAGTCTTGCTACTACCTATACGTATATCAGAATTACGCTTCGGAAAATCACCCAAATAATTTGGGCACAAACAAGCTGGCTTGCGCTTCGCCTCACTCCACACCTTGTAAACACTTCGCTTGCGTGCGAGTGAGATCAAACCTCGATTCTACCAAGGGTTCTCGTCAAACAACCAATTGAGCGAATTGTGCACTCGATTCTTAATCAATGTGAGAAAGATGACTCCACAATAGATAGGTATAAAGTACCACGTATTGTTTTCCAAAGTTTATGTCAAGACTACCCAATTAAAAAAAAACAACTACGAGTATTACGGATCACGCTCTTAAACGCGAGTAGATTAATGTTTGTTACCTCAGAACTCCGTCATTTATACACCGATTCGGAAAATTCTTTTTTCATTTGAAAGGATATACTTCCAGACTGGACCCATTTTTATCAAAATCCAGTTCTGATGATGGAATCCTTAAGGAATTGAGGGAACTCCCCAAATATTGTAGGCATACTTATTATAGGCTGTTATAGAATCTTGTTAACACTTTGAGAAAGCTAATAATTTGCCCGAACTGGAAATTGAACCTAGGACCTCCGGATATAGGCCTGAGCACTTTACCACTTGGTCACCGAGTTGTTCCTGTGCGAAGCTGTAATAGAACTCTCACCAATATTTAACAAAAGAAAAATAGCAGTTGGAATACTATCAATGCTAATGCTCTGCATGCTCTAACCAATATTCGCTCTCGAACAACTCATAGCGCCAGTTATACTGGTCTAAGTTTATAAACATAGTGCTTTGCTCTTCCCATTTTCCTAGATCTTGTTATATTTAGAACCGCCAGCATTTGAAACTCAAAGGCGACCTTGCAATGCGCTCGCGCGTATATAAAACATCAAATTATCACGAGTTATTGCTTACTTCCGATGTAATAATCTATAATTTATTGTTACTTTTAATGTTGAATGAACTATGAATACTTGTTATATAACACAACGTAGATACATTTACAAGAAACATAAAACTTTATCTATATCTATGAAAAAAAAGGTAATTCTGTCAATTCAATACACTGGTTCTTGATTTTAAAACTTTCTTGATCTCGCTTGATCACTAAGTTAGCGGATTATTGAATTTTAAAAATTAGATGTAAACGAGCATGTGAAACAAGAATCCATCACGATTGTACTAGCAGTAATAAATTAATGTGTCAAATTAAATTCAGATTTACCAAAGTACCAAATGGCCACGTAAAAAATATAGAACATCGCCAACTAAAAACCATTCTTGTGTGCCTAAATTTACAGCTGAAATTGCTTCACCTCCCTGTCAGCTGGCCATGACCTGTGCAGACGAAAACAGTGCGTCGCACAATCTAGCTGAGTCTAGCTCTGTATAGGGTTGGTAGCAATTTGTAATTTTGTAATTGGCACCTTCCTGCTACATAAAAGACGCTGTAGTCGTTAAAGCAAACGATGGTGACTCAACAGATAATAGGTAGTTAAAAAGATAGATAGATAGATCGCTTAAAGCGATCTCTTCCAGACAACCTTTGAGTCATAGAAACACTGAGCGACAAATGAGAGGTACTACCTCTAGCTGTACTAACAGCAACACGCAATTTAAATTAAATAAAGAACTAATTACATAATAAAACAAACAATTTACTCAGTTAGTAGTCAGTAAAGAAAACATATACAATTTAAATTTAATTTATAGATAATATAAATTTAAATTTCGTATCAAGTTGGTTATTTTATCTTTATAATGCAGAACCAAGTGGTAGATGACGTAACGGTAGGTCGAACAGTGCTTTAACCGAATTACGGCCGAGGACTGGGGCGTTAGAAGTCGTGGTCGTCCTATGGCGCGACTTGTTGTTCTTGACGTAAGAAACGTCGCATGCGCAACTCCTGGCTTAGCACAGCACAGAACCTTTGGCATATACAAAGGCAGACGTAGGTCTGTACCCGTTACCAAGTACCCGTTACCAAGTACCCGTTACTGGGTGTAGACCCAGTAAAGGGTACTTGGTGACTGTTGATGATGATAAAAAGAGACAACAAAACAGCGAGTTTACTACATGTTATATAAATGATTTTAAAATAAATTTCATGCTCTGTATTTACGCTTTGATAACCCTAAATCTTCCAGAAGTCGTATATCATGAGAAACTTATTTGGTATCGCGTTGTTTGCGTTAACAAACAACTGGCCCGTATGTTGTGATAGCACCGTCATTTCATTCGCCTTATATACAGGACGGATTGCAGTAAACATTGACAAGTGAAGAGTAATGAGGGAAGTTTGTAAGGTTTTCAGTGATCTTCGATTGCAAATGTTAAGCTAAGTAATTTTGGGAACTACCAAAAATATGTTGTTCAATTTCCCTTGTGCTTTGTGAAGGGCTCCGAGCTATGACAAGATTACAGTCGAAGAAACAAATCAAACTAAGCCAAAACCAACTGCTTCCACTAAGTTGTGAATAGATAAAAACAAATTGGTAAAACAGATAATTTGTATATACTCATATATTTACTTACAACACAACTACATACTAAAACTGGTTGCATATTTTTTGGTAACGCGGTAGTTTACAACTAGCGTTTTTGACACATTATTTGGCCTAGTTGAAAAGGCATAGCTTGTCGGTTTTACTAAAATGTTTGGCAGCCGACAAGGACATACGTCTGAGCTTATGTAGGCTGATTGTTTGTTTAATTCGGTTGATTATAATGAATTCAGGTCGGGCACGAATGGCGTACAGTAAGACAGTTCCAGCTCTGTGGCACGATTAACTCTGATTTAATCGTTACATCAGCAGTTTCTTCGTACTATCATGGAGTAATCGAAAGATTCCTTTACACCGGCCAGATGAGAGCCAAAAACTCGACCATTAAAAATGAAACATGGGCAGAAACTGTAGCCTCAACAGAAATAACATCTGACGGATATTCCCGCCGCAACCCCACATTAGAAGCTCGTTTGATACATTCGGTTGGGCAACAGCTTCAAACGATACTCTCTGGCGATTTTATAACGAACTTTTAATAGTCTAATCTGAAACAGGTAGTTGTAGTGAGAAAGATGAACATTCAGGAAAGTTAACAGTTGTTATAATTTTTTAGACAAACTATCCTTAACATAGAAACTGATAATGTTCACAATACAAAGTATATTCATAAAAAACAAAAATTAAAAAAAAACAAAAAACCCGGTCGGAGGCATAAAATTTAATGATAAGTCAAATCATTTTCACATACATCATGTATGATGTTGCATAAATTGAATTTTTATCTTGTTCCGGCCTTTTCAGTTGATTTTCTATTTAGTTACTTATTATTTTTTACGCAGGCGGGTTATTTGTGTTTTTTGAATTTTTATTTTATTTATGTCTTTTTAGTTAGACAAATTTCATGATAGACCTTTTTGAAATCCTTGTGTTGAGCCCTCTAATTTTTATTGTATTATTCGAAAAAAAAGTTTGTTTTTCACCAACTCCAATGACGTCGTACAGCCGCTATGTATGTTTTTTTTAACGTCACCTATCTAAGAACACTTGGCCAGCTAACACAAATCTAACGATACCTCAATTATGTAAATCCGTTCAGCGGTTCTGGAGATATGAGGTAATAAAGAATATTACATACAAGATAGGCGCGAGAAACAATACCCTTCCTTTGCAGTCGGGTAAAAAGGTAAAAATATGCTTATTGAGGTAAAGTTTTTTTTCAGTCTCAGCAGCATTTTTATTCGTGGTTCTTCCTGTATGTGGTATGTGGGATTTAGCCTATCTGTCTATTAGCTGACAAGAGTCTGATTATTGTTGCAGCAAATCTTTTCATCGATGTCTAATAGCATTGAACACTTCGATTACCAGTTGGTTTATACACTTTACACTATACTTTCCTATGAAAAAATAATTAAGAAAACCTCTTTCTTACCGGAGATCCGGTAGTTAATCATCAACAGTCTTATACGAGAATCAATTTCACACATGATTAATTTAAGAAGTCCAGACTTCCGAGAAATAGTTTGCCAACGCAAGGTAAACAATGCGGGCATTGTATGTGGGCCAATAGCTGGGCCGATGAGCGGGAGCACTTTTGATTCTAAATCGGTCAGAGAGATCGTAGATCAAAACTTGAAAACGAATATGTTTACCTTAGTCTGGACTACATAATTTTAGGCATAGTGTAAATGGAGTAAGCTGTGGTAGTAAATCCATTTTTTAAAGAAATGGTTAGGCATATGACTCTTCTCCCTTTTACAAGCGCATTACAGATGCGAAGGCGGTACCTCAGTAGTGAAGCAGAATTTTAGCTCATTAGCCGTCTTCTTTCTTGCCGACCCGCAAGTTGCTTCTTTACACCTCCTTGAGGAAAAGGTGAGGAAAGGCGGTGAAAGGTGTTGTAGGAAGAAGGAAATACGTGTGCTAGGAGAGCATTCTACTTTTCTGGGTGCAACAAAGAAATGATTCACCAATTTTCTTCGTTCGATAACTATGATTACTGCATAATATGTTATGTTGATTATTTTCTATATAAAAACAATGTGATCATATTGTGCAGATTTACCTCTCTCTAGGAGCTCGATGGTGCAGTGGTTAACGCGCTCGGTCTGCGAGTACTGAGGTTAAGCAACTTTCTCAAAGACCGGTCATCGGATGAGTGACCAAAAATGTATCATCTCGAGCTCCTCCGTGCTTCGGAAGACATGTAAAGCCGTTGGTCCCGGCCGCTTTAGCAGTCGTTAACAACTACCAATCCGCACCGGGCCCGCGTGGTTTATGGCCCGTTCTCCCTATCCACCCATAGGGAAGGCTCGTGCCCAGTAGTGGGGACATGAAAATGAGCTGGTAATGATGATGACCTCTCTCTAAAACAATAATAATATCAGACAAAGAAGAACTCTTGACTTATTAAATAATGTAAATTACCTACATTTAGACACACACGTAATTTCCGATCTCTCAAACGTTCAGATTTGAAGTGGAGGCAGTGGCGTAACTATAGGGTGGCAGGGCTGGCAAAATGCCACGGGCCCCGGGCCATAGGGGGCCCCCAGCCCGAGAAACCGCGAGCTCAGAAGTAACCCAACATTTTTAATAAAACGTAGTAAATATTATAAATTTTATATAAGAACTTAAAATCATCTAAAGTTACTCATCTTTATACATATAATGACTTGTACTGACTGACTGATTCATCATCATCGAGCCGAAACCACTGAAGCGAATAAGATGAAATTTGAACTGTAGATAAATTGAGTGACGTAATCAGCCATTAAGAAAAGATTTTATGGAAATCATCCCTTAAAGGGGTCAAATAGGGGGAGAAATTTGGATGAAAGTCCGTCAGTTTTAAAGTAAAATACATGATATATGGGTTTTTGAAAAGAAATAATGAATGACGTGTCTCAGGAATTTCGTTTATTTTCTTTAAATGAGTAAAAAAGGGAAGAAGTTTTTTTGGAGAAAACGTTATTTTTAAAGTAAGAACTATCATCATCATCATCATCATCATCATCATCTCAGCCAAAAGACGTCCACTGCTGGACAAAGGCCTCCCCCAAGGATCTCCACAACGAGCGGTTTTGTGCTGCTAAAATGAATTATTTTAATCGATAATTAGATTTCTCAATAAAAATAAAGAATGAGCATTTTTCGAAAAACATTCCCTAGATAGATGTAATAGGGGAGAAAAAATGTACGGAAAACTGTCATTTTTGAAAAAATTATGAAGTGTTTTAGAGGTATCCCTATTAGACCAGGGCTGGAAGCCTTTGAAAATGGTAAAAAGAGAAACAAAATCATAGCAGGATGAAACCCATTGGAAATGGAAGAGACTATAACAAAAATGAAAGGAACAATAATTTACGGGCGATCTGAGGTCGGGAAGTGGAAAGGGTGGGTGGTTTTAGAGTAAAAAACGGTTTATCTCGATTTCCGGCAAAACTACAAGTCCTATGGAAAAAAGTTACACGGCAGAGTTGTAGGTAATAAAAAGATCTACAACTTTTGTATTTCACTTTTGTATTTTTCATTTGATCTACACTTTTTTCACATAACCTCAAAATATATGTGACAAATTCAAATAACCAAGTTTTTGGTTTTTTATTTTAATCTTTTACAAAAAAAATTATTTTCACGAAAGCACCCTAATTTTTAATCGAAAATTCTGGCGTCAAAATATCTTCTTTTTTTAATAAGTCGGTGGGCTTTTTGTTCGCTGAAATCTCTACTTTCTGATGGTATAAAAATATATATAGGTACTATTACTATGGTAAATGTTCTCAGAAAATGCAAAGAAACGAAAGTTATCTATTACTAATATTATAAAGCTAAAGAGTTTGTTTGTTTGGTTGAAATTATTTTTGTGTTGAATAGTTTATTTATTGAGGAAGGCTTTAGGCTATATTACATCACGCTATGACTATAATAACAGTGGAGCAGCAATGAAAAATGTTGCAATATAAATATAATAAGACATCTACAATATTTTGAGAAAGTTGTAGAATCTTCTTTAAATTATATGCGTAGATGCTTATTTATTACTATTTTAAGATAACTTATATGGTACCTGATTGACCTACGGAAAATTTTAGCCCATCAAAAGGTATTTCATAGAGAAGTGGGGAAGGGGCTATTGTAGAAGGGGAATATTGATAAATCCATACATGACTCCTCTAAATAAGTGTCAAGAACAAGGATATGATGGTGCTAACAATGAAAGGCACTTATGGTGGAGTTCATGCAAAAACTCATAAAAGATATTGAGCCAAATGCAGTATATGTTCACTGTGCTGCTCATAACTTAAATCTAGTACTTATTGATGCAGTTAGAGAGGTTACTGATTTAGGATTTTTTTGAAACAGTTCAACAAACTTATAATTTTTTGGGCATAGTATCAAAAAATGGAATATCTTATAATTTTTTTTACTGAGGGGCCCATCTATTGGATTTGCCACGGGCCTCAGATGGTATAGTTACGCCACTGAGTGGAGGACTGAGATTTTTCTCTAATTCATTCCGATGCGCAAGTAAATAGATCGAG
Organism: Eudonia mercurella; assembly: GCA_963082485.1. NCBI lineage: Eukaryota > Metazoa > Arthropoda > Insecta > Lepidoptera > Crambidae > Eudonia > Eudonia mercurella. The sequence goes on from OY720042.1 coordinate 486,024, forward strand.
AGTCGTTTGTTGTGGTGTTTGATGAAGTCCGCGAGGGGACCGCATGTGGGGCAGCTAGATTGGTTAATGGCGGTGGCCAGCGGGCCGGCGAGCTGTGGGCCGCAATTTGGCTATTCGGACTCAGTGCTTGACCTATTTGGCCATTTTCTAGGGACTGCGCATGGGAGCGCAAGAACAAATACAATTCATGCACTATGATACAAGTAATTATTTAAAGAGCGACATCTTCGAAAGTTTTGTTAAAAAAATGTTTTCTATGAAGTTAAAAATCTTAACCCCGAATAAATTATTACTTTCTATTGATTACAGTAATTCCGTTTGTATATTTTCCATTAAAATTTTCGTTTTAAATTCGTAAGCATTGTAAGTGTGCTTTATAGAGTTTTTTAATTAAACTAAACATGAGATTTTAAACACCATTATTTACATAATGTATGTTTAAAATCAGATCTAATAACATCCGACCTGAATACACTCGACTGACACTCGACTGCGACTATTTCAAGTATAAATTATTAACAAACTTTTAACAGTCTCTAATTAAATTTTTTCACGTACCTATTTATTACTTTAAAAACAGCTCATCTTCAACAACAGATAGTTTAAAGTTACTCGTTTGTACTTATCTAAATTTTTTTAGCAAATGTAAATCTAACAAAATATTCCTTGCGATAGTAAATTCACTATGACTCACTTGAGTGAAGTTTCGAAATCATCGACAGATAAGTATGTAACTACTTCAACTTTGTTCGGACGTATCACCAATGTCACTAGTGTAACCGATAAATATATCAGCAAGGAAAAAATATTGCGACAAATTCAGCAGGTAGCTTCACACCTTAAATGTTTTAACTCATTGCGTTGACACCTGCGTGGACGCATGAAACTTGTATGAAGCATCACCAATTGTTGTGATAAATCGCGCAGCTAAGGACAATAGCCAATCGTGCACAGAGGCACACGACTCCGACATTTATGTATCCTCCATCATCTCGAAATAACAGAAACGCGAACAAAAGGTCGCCCAATAACGTATGCAACCCTCGTGCGTAGTTTACGGGCTACGGCAACATTTTTAAAAAGCTTGTTCTCAGAAAATGTCCTCACAATGGGAAATGATACGATGCATCAGCTGTGTTTGAAATACATTGGTTTGTATGCTGAACAGTCCTAACACTGAAAGGCGACGTTAAAGGGAAATGTATGATCTTCAGTTTTTGTCTCACACTGTTTTCAATGCGGCATGCAATCGGTAAGGGATGTATGCGCCTGCGCATGTTCGAGATACAATCTCGGAACGGAGGTGTGAAGTTGTTGTGCATATTAATAGATCGTAAAGAAACTAATTACTTCATTTAAATAGCTATACAAAGAGATATTTATTTATGTAATTTTTAATGAAACACCTGTACCTGTACACATAAATGCTCGAATTAAACATTTTAATAAACTCGTAACTCTAGTGATCGACCTATCCTCTCAGGTAATTTAGGTGGTGGCATTACGCAAGCTTACTACATTTTACAAGTCGTTCGATTATGATGACGAGTCCAGAAAACGAACTCCATCATGGAAGAAAATAAATAAATGCCAGAAAGCGAAAAAAATCTCTTACAGAAGAATCAAGATCAACCCTGCCCTGGTGTTGGATGACGTTTTTACCTACTTAACGATAAGTACCTAGCTGATATTACCGATTGCAAATACATTTCGCAAACAAACACAGTAACAACAAAAGCAATAACGCGATGGCCCTATTCGATAGCGGGCTGTCGAGTCGCAAGCATTCTATAAAATACACATAGAAAGTATTGAAGGCATTCAGAAAAAGTGTTTAAGATTTCTATCTTATCGCTTTCATCTAGGCAGGTCTCTTTATTCCTACGAACTTCGAATGATTAAGTTTGGTGTTATTTCGCTTGCGGTTCGTCGAGAACAGTATGATTTAATTTACTTGTTTAAAATATTGCACTCAATAATCGACTCCCCTAAATTGCTTTCACTCATTCCAATAAATACTTTGTATCGAACCCGGGCGCCTAAGACCTTTGTACTAAATGCCTATAAAAATAATACATCATATTACAATCCCATTGTCAGAATGTGCCGTCTATACAATGAACTGGTTGCACTTAATAACAACATCGACATATTTTCCATGAAAATACATGAATTTAAGAAAAATGTCCGGGAAACTCTCAGTCCGGCATCTCCCAATTATTAATAAAATGTTGACAAACATTAACCTAGAATAAGTTTTCAGTTTGTTATATTTCTATTATTCACCATTATTATGTATATAATTAGTTTTTAATTGAATATAATTTTAGATTAGGTAAACTTTAACATAGACGATAATTATTAATCATGATGTGTACACATGTTTTTAGATAGAAATTTAGTTCTTATACAATTATCATGCTTTTTTGTTATTTTTTAATTTTTATCTGTTTTGTGTACCTAATAAATAAATAAATAAATAAATAAATAAAGCGGTGTTCACACCAGCCGCGGCCGAATTCCAGCGAGCTGTCCGACATGATCGGTTCGCGTTAATCGTGCCCTTTACAGAATAATGACGAGCTGTAGGGCTGTCTCATTCTCCTGTGGGACTTTAAACAGCCATGTTCTTTTATGTGACTGAGTCGGCAAACGAACCAACCTGAAAGAAAGGGACCACCACAGCAGCCAATGATACTACACGCACATTGTCGACCCTGAAGCTTCAGTTCTGTAACTTCTTTGCCCTACAATTGCATTAGATTCGTACATTACACGACATATTACTATCTACCATTATTTCCCTACTTTCTCCAAGCACCTTAACGTTTAGAAAGGAGGACGGGTGAGTCTCTCATAGCCCGCAGATTAGCGGGTCACCCTTACCCTCAAGTTTTGCCCCGGTTAGAAAAAATCGTAGATCCAGATCTTACTTAAGTCATATGCGTTTTGTTATAGATGTCGACCACCTTAAATATAGCTTTGCTGGGGTTAAAGTGGCCTCTTTCCATCAGAAGATGCGTCAAAACAGTTTTCTTCAGCCAAAAAGTATGAGTTATTAGCATACAACCGCTATATGTATAACAACCGCCTCTGTGGTCTAGTGGCTAAGACCACCGGTTTAGACCCAGAGGTCCCGGGTTCGATTCCCAGCGGGGGTACATGTTTGTGTACTCGGTTTGGTTGGTGGTAGGGCTTGGTTAGCCGCCTGGCTAGCTACCACCATCTTATCTAAATATGTCACCATAACATCAATGTTTGTAGCATTGTTGTGTTCCGGCAGCTAGAGATAAGATAGCCAGTGCCTCACTAGTTGAGGATCCCAGGTGAAGCGCGCTTCCATCATTGGCCTTATCATCACTTAACATCAGGTGAGATCAAGGCACTGAGCTTAACCGTTACTATAAAAAAAAATACTACCGATGATTACTTATCGAGCCATAATAACCAAAAATGTATAAAAACGGCATAAAACGTGGACACGCAGCCCTGGGTGTTAGTAGTCGGTGTGGCATGGTAATTAGGCTGATTTGTGACGATGTTTGTTTGAGTGAGCGCGGCGCGGTAGGTGGCGACGACGCCGTCGTACTCCAGCCTTTCTATTGTATTCCGATGTATTTTGTGACCCCAAGAACGTACCTGACTTGGTTTGGAAGCTTGCCTTCTGTCACAGACGAGCTATGTTAGCTCCACGTGTTACATCTCATTAAACATTACTTTATTTAGGTAAATAACATTCGTTTAAACATAAAAGTTTTTAAAACAAATAAGTTGTTTCTACGGTGATGTCGCTAAGCGATTCTCCGATATCGAATGAGCAGTAGCTGTAATTAGTCTATATTATACTGTCCTACCGTTGAAGAAACTTGATGGTGCAGTAGTTTACGCACCCGTTCTGCAATTGCCGAGGTTAAGCAACTTTCGCAAAGGTCGGTAATTTCGATGGGTGACCCATTATTTATCATTTTGAACTCCTACGTGCTTTGAAAGGCACTTAAATTGGCTGGCCCCGGCTGCATTAGCAGTCGTTAAGAACCAGCACCAATCCGCGTGGTGGTTTATGGTCCGTTCTCCCTGTCCATCCATAGGGAAGGCTCGTGCCCCAGCAGCGGAGACATAAAATAAGCTGGTGAGTGTTGGGAAAAGGCCTCTAACATTGAAGTCATTGCCATCGCAACAATTTATGAGTATCACCATCATCATCATCAGCTCGTTTTATATCCCCACTGCTGGGGCACGAGCCTTCCCTATGGATGGATAGGGAGAACGGGCCATAAACCACCACGCGGGCCCAGTGCAGATTGGTGGTTTATAACGACTGCTAATGCAACCGGGACCAACGGCTTAACATGCCTTCCGAAGCACGGAGAAGCTCGAGATGATAAATTTTTGGTCACCCATCCGATGACCGGCCTTTGCGTTAGTTGCTTAACCTTAGCAATCCCAGATCGGTCGCGTCAACCACTGCGCCATCGAGCTTATTTATGAGTATAAGCTTAATTAATTGATTACTATGCTTGCTAAACGCGAGTTGGTGATGCATCTGGGAAATGTCACGAAAAAATCAGAAACACACTTTGTGCTCCGTGGAAATTGAACCCAAAACCTTCGGACAACGAGTCGAACGCTTTTACCATTAGAACAGCCAGGCGTAAAGTTTGTCAAATTAAAAAAAAAGTTATTATATTTTAATTTTTATAGCACTGAGCAATCATCAGTACCAACATTCCAATCAAGCGTTAATTATAGATTTTTAATTACCGATGCAGCGGCCATCAAAATTAACGGTACGTCTTCGGGATTAGTACCGGAGGCACGTAGCGCGCGCCTTACCGGGAGCTGCGCATAACTTCATAGATTAGGTATCACTGCTTCTTTGTCTAGGGGTATGTTATATTATATATGTTATGTTATTTAAGTGTTATGTTTGATAACGCATTGGTGTCTCATAGTTATAAAGACAATCAAAATATGTAGCTTGGGCGATTTTTTTACTAGTAGTGACTAATTCTCACGCTGTGATATTAATTACGAGTGCTTCTTTTCTCATAATCAAGGTCACTGGTAACTTATTTTTGAAAGAGAAAATTCTTGAACGATATTTATTCTCATAATCAAACTGTATAGAGAAAAAAATGTTTCGTTTCATAGTGTATTTCATGTTACTTTTATTTCGAGATCATCGATGAGATTAAAAAATCGCCCCCCATTTTTTTCTGCTATCTTAAAACGTCCACTGTCGTGTGTCGGTGGCTAAGTGCACACGTCCGATAATCGGCGACCGATTTTTTGTCGTCGACGTATGGAATTCTATGTTACATCGTAGGTACACGTCCTACAAAAAGTCGGTCATAAAGTCAGTACTTACTAAAACCTCCGCGAAAAATCGGTCCTACGAAAAATCGGTCCTACAAATAGCCGGTCGTGGGCTCAGCCGTAAATGCCAAAATCAGGCTATTTCCGCCACATTCTTCTTCTCTATCGATTCGCTCTTGACAGAGCGGTCGTGGTCACGTTGAATCGTCAAATTCAGTGGTTGAGGCGGACATAGCTCTCCGCACGACCTCACGCCATCTCTCCCTGTTGGTAGACTGTCTGGCACAGTCAGATACGCGGTTCCCTATAGCGGATTTCACTTGATCAGTCCAGCGCATAGGTGACCTGCCACGTGATCTGGTTCCCTCCACTATTCCCTGTACGACTAGCCGCTCTATGCTCCGCCACATTATTCAGTCTATTGATTTTGAAAAATCAGTCGATAAGTTTCTTGCTGCCATAAAATGCCCTGAAGTTATTTTACTACCATCATCATCCCGTTAAAATACAATTCAAGTAAAACTTTTGAAACTACCAAGGACACTAATATTACAATAATAACTAACGCTTCCGTTCCAATGTTTTAAATATCGAATACCTAAAACAAAAAAAGAAACATGAGAATAATCCCCTTAATCTCTTTCATCATACTAATATTATAAAGCTGAAGAGTTTGTTTGCTTGTTTGTTTGGCTGAACGCACTAAGCTCAGGAACTACTGTTTCGAGTTGAAAAAATATATTTGTGTTGAATAATCCATGTATAAGGAAGGCTATAGGCTATAATTTAAAAATATGTTTAAAAATAAAAGTTACTCATAAGCTAAATTCGTTACTAATTATACAAAAGAACAAAAGCTATCAATTTGTAAATGTACTACTTAAGTAGGTACTCCAAAAAGTCAAGGTGCCCTCCGCTAAGTGTACACTGTACACAAAAGGACTTGTACTCGTAGTGCTCGTCAGCTTGTTTTAGACCATAAAACACGACAACAACACAGGATACTGTTGTGCCCGCGCCCGCGCCGTGCCAGACGCACAATACACGTCTCCCAGTTTTTAGATTAGGGGAGACGACTGTCTTTGCGGGGCTATGGATGGCCATAGGGTCGACATAACATAGATAATTTTATTATTTTGTATTTTGCAAACACAATGCTATATATAGTTACACGATAAAATTTTACTATACATATCAATATCGAACAAAAACGAACAAAAAAAATCACGATTGTTGTATGGGAGCCCCCCTTAAATAATGTTTTATTTTAATTTAATTATATATTTTTAAAGTGAATATAAGTATAATTAAATATTCTGTGAATATTTCAAGCGTCTACCTGTTGCCGTTATCAATATCGAGCAAAAACGAGCAAAAAATCATGTTCGTTGTATGGGAGCCCCCTTAAATATTTATTTTATTCTGTTTTTTACTACTCGTTGAAATTTTCTAGTTGTTTGTGATTTACGCCCGATTCCCACTCAAGCTTCCTGGGCTGGTTGATTTTTTCTAATATAATTTTATCGTATAACACAGATAATTTTTTCACAAAGTAAAGATCCTTTTTTCAATAGTAAAGGTATATAATGGAGGCATTGAAATAACCTGCACTTACCGGTATTAACGAAAGATTATTTGATTTGATTTAATAGGAAGTTTAAGCAATAAACGATATTAGTTTCTATTCTATTCTACGTGAATTACGGTCGTATTTCGACCACTGGGTGACCACTCGTTGAAATTAATCATCATTATAAAATTAGCACGCCACTCCGCTGAAGCCTCTGTCCCACTTGTCCCACTCGAGTATCGTAAGACAGCGGCGACGGAGTGGCCGCTTTGTGTCACAGCGTTTTGTCGCAGACGGCGGCGCAGGCGCAGACGCGACTCACTCTGCGTCTTCCTTGTTTTGTTCTGAGCAGCGTAGCATGAGTTATGAGGTGTGAATAAGACAGCATTAAATCAATGTGTAATAAAACAACTATTGTGTTATTGTTTTCGGAAGTTAACGCAAACACTTCATAAAGATTAAGTTTTACTTAAATTTTTTTGTTACTCGTCACTGTTAAGCACCTGATGTTAAGTGATGAAACGGCCGAAGGTGGAAGCGAGTTTCACCAGGTATCCTCAACTACTGAGGCACTGACTACCTCATCAACAATTTTACAAACATTAATGTAATGGCGACATATTTAGTTTAGATGGTGGTAGCTAGCCAAGCGGACTAACAACAACCGAACCGAGTATAGTCCAAATCTGTCCTGCCAAGACGAGCCAAGCAAAGCGCAAGGGCACCTAAGTACCTAGAGAATGTTTTGGAGCTTTAGGGAATGAAAATGGTAAATGTGGTTTTATTTATTATTTTAATATGAAAATCATTGGAGCTCTTGGGAATGAATGTATAGAAGTTGAATTTTGGAGAACAATAGATTTGGAGCGCATGGGAATAAGCCATCTTTTCTCGAGGCGCTTCGTCGTTTTTTTGAACGCTCATAACTTGGTTTGGATTATTCTTGTTTATGATGAAGAAGTACTCGTATACTCCAACTTTTAGTGTAATTTATACAATGTAGGTAGGTACCTACATATGGATTCCTAAATAGTCAAACATCAAAGCTCTAAATCAATACGTAACTTTGAATAATACATAATAGTATATATTTTTAAAGATCTTTAGTAATACATCACCCAAAGTTGCGTGTGAAATTAGTTAAATTTAACTTTCCACGAAACGTTTATAAGTTGGTAGTGTAAAAATACCGCAGACATAAAACACGGCGATAAATAACCCGCAAATAGACCGCGGTAGACAATATTTTATTTTAGATTTTTTTATCAGTCAATAATAATCTTGCCTTCAGTCTGCTCATTTGAATATTAGTTTTGCAGCTTGTTAGCTAGTGTTTTTATAAGTTTACGCAAACACTACACATTTACACATTTAAATGAAACAACTGTTACGGATCTACTCGCGTTTATTTTACACATTGATTTACATTGATTCTTTGTTGTGGTTTGAAACGTCACGTCAGGATAAAATAACCTAAATCAACGTGTAAAATAAACGCGAGTACACATCTATCAAAATTGTTTTATTATTTTTTTTTTATTTGTAAACGTTAGACATTATTAAATGTTTAGATACTAAACTATTTAGTATTATTTAGTTTACACCAAAAAACAAGGCCATAAGGCTGATTTTTTACTAAAAAATTAGAGGCATAAAATCCATATATAATGTCACTTCCAGTCACACTATAAAGCAAAAAAAATGTGTCGACTGTTAAAATATTATTATTATTTTATTTTTATAAATGTCTTATTAATATAATTTTAACCAGTTTCGTTTAACATGTTTTACATTAGGTCAATGCATTAGGATATTGCCAAAGACTGAAGCGGGTCCTTCAAATTATTCATAGTAGACGTACATAGCATAGACAAAATCAAACATTTCTCGAGTCAACGACTTAACAGGCGGAAGTTCGATAATATTACTAACCACCACGAATATAGATGATTGACTGCAATAAGACGTATCTCCTGTCTCTCTTGCGCTACCTTCAATTGGGAAGAGAGTAAAAGAGACAGCACACAACCAATAATGCACTACACGTACGAGGAAGCGAGAATGATATCTGACGGTAGGACTGAATTAATAATCGGCTGCGTTCAGAATGTGAAACATGTTTTTTCACTAACACCTATGTTGCCATGGTGTGCTGTTGAGTTTGGAGGTAGTTACTTAGAAATATCATCAGCATATAAGTAATCGGCCCACTGTCTGGATTCGGGCCTTTCCATATGAACAGTAGCTTATGAAAGTTAGGTGTGTTTTTTCTACTGGTAGGCAATATATAGCGTAATATTAACATTAATCGTAATTTGTTCCATCTTCTGGCTAAATTAATTGGTAAAACTTCTTTTAATATCAACTTCAAGACGTTCACACTAAGGTCGACTGAATATATGAAAAGAAGAAAAATTCAACGTTTCGTAGTCCCCTGAAAACTGAACCGATTTAACTACTTTTTTATTAAAAATTAAAGGAAAGTTTTAGCTGTGTCCCTATGTTTTGCTTTTTTTCATAAATTAATTATTAAGAAAGATATGAACTTTTAAAAACCTTAAAAATTGGCCAGATTTTTGCTGTGTTCAGACATCCAGCAAACAAATTTGACGAGATTATATAAAAAAAAGATAGGGACACAGCCGAAGCTTTTCTTTAATTTTTAATGAAAAAATTAATTAAATCGGTCCAGTTTTGGAGGAGGAATCAGGGGACTACGAAACGTTGATTTTGTCTACTTTTCATATAATCAGTCGACCTTAGTATTTCCTCTTAAGAGTCTGTTTTTTTATTTGTAGTAGCTAGGATGTTTTTGATAGCATTACATTTATTTACTTTATCGTTAGAAGTCACTGTAAATTGCGAGCTAAAAGCCCACATGCTTTCCCAACAAATAAATTACGCAATACATTGTCCAAGTGAGAGAATAAGTCAGCATAATTTTGTCATAAACATAAACACAATATTTATCAGTATATTATGTCAGTATTAATAAAGTACCTCTCAACAAAGCTCGTAGCCTTGTTTATGGCAATTTTATGCATGGACTCAGTCTGCGTTTGCGCATCCAGCCGATAAATAAAACGCATGCGATGTACGAGCCGTAAAATTAAACATTTCGCACACAAATACGATACTTATTTTATAAGTAAATAAGGGAGATATTACGTTAAGCGTTTTTAGTTTTAGATCATCGGCTGTCAATTTAAAGCTGTTTATATGTAGATTGTATTGAGATGAATGTTGGGGAAAATAAAGCAAAAATTTAATTAAAATTTCCTTACAAGACATAATGAATAGTTCAGGATTTTAAATGATGTTAACTAACGCATAGATCTAACTGCCTTCAATAGAATATTTACGATGAGATTTTACTTGTTACTAAATGAATAACCATTGAGCCAGCTGAACTTTGCTAAAGCAATAAATTTTATTTTACCATTCGGTGCTAAAACACATCAATTTTAAAAATTAAATCCTAGCCCAATCTCGACTGTAAGACAATATCATAAAGCCTTGTTGACGTCTTTAATTGAAATTTATTATACCTCCACCATGAATCGGAATGAAGAATGACACTTCACATTTCGCCTGTCCACGCAAGTCTGTGCTTTAATACTTAGCGTAAAGCGTTAGTATTGCATGTCACGGTTTTGTTGGTAGCGTTCCGATTCGTGGGGTCGCGGTGTGTTTATCCACTGGGCAATCGAAGATAATGCCTCACTCATGTGATTTGAGACAATGGAGGACCATTGGCTCCATTGAATTAGCCGTTCGTTTGGGGTCGGATTTGGTTTAATACTTACAGAGTAAATAGACGATTTAGTACGTACAGTCACGACTATAAAAAATAAGTACTTATTAGGTCTTACCCTTCCCGTCTTACCGTACCCTGTGTGGTACCGGGGATAAAGAATTGCACCACCCCATCTCTTCCCGTGGGTGTCGTAAAAGCCGACTAAGGGACCATTCCAGAGGATGGGCCGCAGCATCTCTCTGAGGTTAACTCTCAATCAACTTACTGCGATCGCCAACCCGCCTGCCAAGCGTGGCGATTATGGCAAATCCCCTCATGTATCCTTATGTATCCTTGGGGGAGGCCTTTGTCCAGCAGTGGACGTCTTTTGGCTGAGATGATGAGGTCTTACCCTAACCTTAATGTCCCTTTTTATTCAAACTATCTCTTATCATATTTACATGTTTGACTGGTACAATTTGTATGGATATGGGTAAAAAAATCAAAATAAAAATATAGTAAAAATCACGTTTATTTATTTAATGGTAATTCCTAGGCTTCTTATAATTCTAGCAGCTCTTCTATGCTTTTAAAGGCAAATAAGCATATGGTACCAGTTTTGTAAAAAAAAATACTAGTCGTAAAAACCCAAAATAAAGATGCAAGAGTAGTTTTGTGCTCTTATCCATCCCAACAATGTCTACTTCAATAACTCTTAACTTATTTTGAAGTAGCACTATAAATAAAACCTCACGTCATGTTAATTAATAGTGAACACTCCAATAATGTTAACAAACAGGAGGAATGCTTCGACACACCACGCTGCCGTAAGACATCAGCCGTGCCCCGAACCCGCGACACTCGTGAGTGACACAAGAGCGTCGTGACGCGCGTCGGTATGTCCCATTACGAACCATTTGCGGCCAAATGTCATGCACTTACACCAAAAAGGTTTGGGTGACTACAGACCATAGAGTTGTTACTGATTAGAACTACCAACAATGTTATTGTTCTGAGGTATAGAGACAATTTAAAGAAAACTAGCGAGCCTTACAGTACTCGCATATGATGTGTAAGTGTAACATTTGATGTCTCACCTTAGTAATAAGCAATTTTAACATTATATTCTGAAAAAATGGGTCAGGTACTTAGAGCATTAAACCAACTGGAGACGCCACTGTCAGGCGTTCCCCTCTGCCAAAAGAGTATGACCGCCGATCATACTCGTTATATAAAACTAGTTCCAGCGTGTTCCAGCGTCATTTGCAAATCACGGTGCACGCGATAAGACCTGAGCAAAAAATGCCAAATTGCAGCGTGTTTTCACGTAAAAAGCGATCAGAAACGTCGATTGTACAAAAGGATAACGTTACTTTTCATCTGTAACTATTATTTTGTCTTAATATTATTGAAAAATGCACAAAATTTGCAAAAAACTGAAAAAATATTGTTAATCAAAAAGTGTTGCCACTAAAACGTCAAGTTGCAACTTTGCGTAACTTTTAAAGTTGAATGAGCCAACATTGAATTACAATTTATATTTCACGTTCTATAAAGTTAAAACTGTATTTTTACTATAAATGCTTATTTAATTAATGATAGATCACTACTTATAAATTGTAACTTATTTTGTTTTTACAGATTTTTTTAACTTAATTGCATTAAAAATTCTCAATACTATGAAACTGTATGTTTATGATCGGTCTACTTCATTAATATATTATATTTACGTCCCGTCACTTATCCCGAAAATAGGAAATTTTAATTTAATTACATTGGCCACACTGCAACAAAGTTAGAGCTGTGACAGTACAAAAACAAAATATTGATATCGACTTCATCATAATGTTCATTCAGGCTATTATAGGAAAATAATAATATAGCTAAATAAATTAAAAAAAAAAACAAATTATTAGAGATCGAAACATACTTATCTCCATTTGGAGAAAAGGTAGTGGAATATAAAGCGGGCTTCGTAGTATTTTCTACTAAAAAATTTAACGCAGTACATGCATAAAGAGTTAATTTCTGACAGAAATAACAACAACTACACCATAGAATTTACTTAAAACTATAAGATTACGTTTTTTATTCCAATTTTTTTTTAAACTATATGAACACTTAGAGTAGCGTTGATGCATTAAAGAACTTTGCATCATTCAAAGATTTAACCTCAGAAGCAGTTTAAACCTTGACAGCATTAGGTATATTTCGCTGTTTGTTTGTATGATATCATTCAGGAGTTCGGTACATACCTGTATATTGATATATTTGTTTTAATTAAAGTCTCTTGCTTTTAAATTCAGCCTTATTTGGAAACTTATATAGAAATAAAAAAAATCTCTCGAATAATTGCATTTGGAAATCTGAAAAATTAAGACCCTACGTTACCTACAAAAGAATTGATCTGCTTTATGGAATCATGAAAGTACTATACATGTTGTTAAATTTTTCGGTTCCTCTTGATTGAGAGTCGGTTAGATAGGTAGCAAACTATTTTTCCATAATGAAAGAATAAGATTGCAGCTTTTCTTAAAAACAACAATTCTCCTTGGAATGGAATAAAATTATGTAGGTAGATTTTGCAGATTTTGACTTATCCTAATTAATAACTGTCGATTTTAACAATAAAGAAAAGCAAAATGTCTACCTTAATTAACCATACTAAGGGGCTACGTCATTATTATTGGTATCGACAAATTAAATCGATAGTGTCAAGCACTATCGACGTTTACATAAAGTTGCCGTCAGACTCGTGCACGGACAGGTTATCCCTGTGTGTGAATTTATTAGTGTGCGTCTAGTTTATGCTAGTGTTTAATAATTTTGTCGTTTGCGTGCGTAGCGACGTCTTTGAAAAATGCATCAGTGTGAAACTGTATTTGTGTGCATTACCTCGTCCCCCGCAGAAAATGACAGACTTTTTTTCATAGAAATTAGTGCGCATGGCGTCTCCATTTGGTTTAATGCTCTAAGGTCAGGTATTACATTCGTTTATAACTATAAAATAAAAGCAATAAATACTCATTAGAAGACATTTGACCTATCCAAATGACCTTTGATAGTCAAATGACACAATAGGTCACATATAATAATAATATGTCATGTTTATAAAATCGATTTTAAATTTACAAAATGGCGCGCGCTCGCGCGCTTCCCCGACTTCCTGTTACACTGTTACACATACTTCCGTCCCATTTCACGAAATCACTCCCACAAGTTGCTTATAAAGAAAGCGAGTGGAAAGATGTCACACATCAAAAATACGTAAGTATTACTGCTACTTGTACAGATATGCTCGCCAGTAACTGTTATACACAATATTAACCATAATACTTAAATTATACTCCTTATAACAAATATGTAAAAAAATGAATACAACAGAAGGCAGCATGTGTTAACATGCAGCAAAAATTATGCAGTAAAGATATTCCATGTTAGTCCATGGTTATAATAAAAGTTTACGAGTAGTGTTCCTTTGAAATAAAACACCATAATCTCCCGGTGGCAACAAGTGCTGTAAAAAGTTTATGGTAAAATAATAAATGTAATAAAGTTTTTCATTTTAATAACAACACTATCAGTGAGCTCAAGCTCTGGTTTAAACAAAGATGACCAGAAGATCTTCAAGATAAGGCAACTAAGTATTTAATAATATTTTTTCGATAATGTACTAAATGTAAAATAATTAACAAAAGTTTTTTTTTCAGAGCAGTGGTCTATCTAATGCATAGCTCTACGTTAAGTACTAACTCCACATAATGCATTCGGAGTAGCCTGCATAGACGGCAGGTATAGTCGAGCTGCTTTATCTAAATCACGTCACCAATCGCTCAAGGTTATCTTGACCACAGACAAAGGGCTAACAACTTAATAAGCAAAAGCGTCACAGTTTATTCACTTAAATGATGTAAAGTAAATAACTTATAACTGTCCCACTGCTGGGCAAAGGCCTCCATCATTGAAATCAAGTCATCGCTACAATTGATGGGTTATGTTATGACACAGACTAAAATGAAATAAAATGAAAAATTATTCGAAAAATCTTTCGAAAAGATGTCGAATACAGAGCTTAGAGTAAAATATTTTGAATAAAAATAAGAGGTGTGTATCCACTCATATTTTTAAACAGTAGTAATTGATAAAGTAAATATTCTATATACTGTCCCACAGCTGGGCAAATGCCTCCATCATTGAAATCAAGTCATCGCTACAATTGATGAGGGCTACGCATCGAAAAATCCGAAACACACTTTGCCCGACCTGGGAATAAACCCAGGACCTTCGGGTGTCAGACCGAGCGCCTTGCTACTAGGCCATCGAGGCGTTTGATAAATTGGAATTTGATAAACAATAAAAATATATGTAATGCGATACTACAATGCGATATTCAACGTCATTCGGAAAGAGTTCGCGGTCTCTCGCTAATCGGACAAGTGATTCAACCGCTGACTAACACAAGTAATTTGTCGTTGTGGTTAATGTCTTCATTTATTTGAATTGTATTTATTATAATAACTGTGTCGTTTGGTAGACATATAATAATTCCAAATACTGTTAATAACACTTGACATTTAAATACAAAATAAAAATATCATCATCACCATCTCAGCCAAAAGACGCTGAACAAAGGCCTCCTCCCCCATGGAGGAATAGAAAAAAAATGGGAAATCATTTATTTGTGTTACAAAATAAATAGTTGTAACGCAAAATTATGATTTGGTCAGCAGAACTGTACAATCGGTCAGCATAAGAAATCCTTACTGTTGGTTAGGTTATGTTAATTTTTTTTTCCTGAGCGAAGCGCAGCGTAGTGAGGGCCAGTCATGGAAGGGGGGAGCGGCATAAGACTCAGCAGTCACTCAGTTCAGAATGATATAAGTTGCAGACTGATTTAGAAATATTTGCTGACCATAAGTTGCTGCCCAACTAGTACGGACAGCCACACGTTGAAATATACAAATCTGTCAAATTTCTTCAATCTACTCTCACCTTAATATCAAACACATTTGATTCAATATCGATTGAGGAAATTTGACAGATTGTAGTAGCCCGACGTGTGGCTGTCTGTACTTTAGTATAGATAAACGTTCGTGTAGCCCAGCTTCTGATCTACACTTAAAATTCGATGAAATGTTACATCGACTAAATGATATGTCGGTGATATGTATGGTCGGTGAAATGGACTTTGTTTGTCGGTGAATCGTTACATCGGTAAATTAAAGCTTCGTAGAAATGATGCATCGGTCAATTGAGTGTTCGATTAATAGTTTTCGATGAAATGAAAATCGGTAAGATGGCTTTCGGTCTTTCGTAGGGAACCCGTTTTAGCTATCCGATTACATTTTTTTGCTAACAAAAATACGAATATTTTGCTAACCGTTTAAATAACACCCAAAAAAAATCTAGTAACGAATTATCGTTACATTGAAATGAAACTACTTTTACGGATCTACTCGCGCTAAATAGTAGTTTCATTTCAATGTGTAGGTAGTGTTCGCGTAAACTTTAGAAAACAATATGAATTATCGTTTCTAATCAGCGTCGCTAAACTATATGAAATCATCATCATCATCAGCTCATGTTATGTCCCCACTGCTGGGGCACGAGCCTTCCCTATGGATGGATAGGGAGAACGGGCCACAAAACACCACGCAGGCCCAGTGCGGATTGGCGGTTGTTAACGACTGCTAATGCAGCCGGGACCAACGGCTTTACGTGCCTTCCGAAGCACGGAGGAGCTCGAGATGATAAATGTTTGGTCACCCATCCGATGACCGGCCTTTGCGAAAGTTGCTTAACCTCAGCACTCGCAGACCGGGCGCGTTAACCACTGCGCCATCGAGCTCTTCAATAATAAAGAAATGAAATAATAATAAAGAAACATTACTTTAATATAACATATTATAATGTATGTATTAACTTGTTGATAATACAATTAATCACAGAGTCCATAGCAAAGATGCGCGGGAGCACGCTCGAGTTCCTTATCTGCGCACTAGTCGGGAAGCGGTGATGTATTGGCGGATACGACACCCTTGCACCAGTTATCGACCCTCTGATAAGTTGCTATTAATTGCAACTATTGCAAGTTAAGATATATGGGGTAGCAGGACTTGGAAACTAGGTTTTAGATATTGCGAGTTGCGACTAAGGACTTCTGCATACATGAAATACAGAAATAGCTGGTGTTTTTAGGGGTCGATCTCACAAATATCACCTATTCGGTGACCCGTCATAGCAAAGGTTGAAAGAATTTGGCTTTAAATAATTATGATTAACCAAACTGACAGAAACATTATTATGGATTGGCGGTTGTTAACGACTGCTAATGCAGCCGGGACCGACGGCTTTACGTACCTTCCGAAGCACGGAGGAACTCGAGATGATAAATTTTTGGTCACCCATCCGATGACCGGCCTTTGCAAAAGTTGCAGAGAACATCGTATATTATAGATGGTATGTTACGAGTATGCAGTTAATATCTAAAATAAATAAACATAAATAAAAACATCATTGAAATTTTAATAATATTTACTAAACACAAATGGTTGGGTTGGTGTAAAATTGACATTTGTAAGACAACAA
Source organism: Eudonia mercurella (assembly GCA_963082485.1). Classification (NCBI taxonomy): domain Eukaryota; kingdom Metazoa; phylum Arthropoda; class Insecta; order Lepidoptera; family Crambidae; genus Eudonia; species Eudonia mercurella. The sequence continues at coordinate 503,234 of OY720042.1, forward strand.
TATTCTAAACGAAATCAATAGGGAATAAATGTTTGTTACCACTAAAAGACAGGACAAGAGCATAAAATTACAATCACAAGGAAGCTACTACGGCACCAGGCATTTGCATTTAACTATGTCATAATGTGAAATGTACGTATTGTCATTCAGCGCGGGTACCGAGGGTATTGACAGAATAAAAACTTATGTGGAGACATCTCTTCACATACAAATCAATTGGAGGCAGTTCGTTAATTCAAGGAAACACAATGAACTCTCCAAATTAGTATTAGAAATAGGTAGACCATAAAACCTATTCATGAATAAGTACCTACAAGATTTGTTTTATTTTTTGCATTCTCCGAGCGAAATAAACAACATACTAAAATAGTATTTACAATATAGATACTTTATGCCGGCAGTACAGAAAATTAAGACAACTATTACTGGACTACATAAGGTTTCAATTTGAATCTGTAATTAAATAACAAGGCTAAGGATAATTTTGTAGGGCCAGTACTCACGCAAAGGGCGTCGGTCGGGACGTACTGGCCACATAGAATTCCGATTCGAAAATAGATCGAATGTGACAATGGTGAGCGGTTAACCGCAAACCGCAAACAAGAAATAATTGTATTCGGAATTCGAATCATCCATCGCGTTTATTTTTTAAATGTAAACTCTTTGATTGCTTTGCGTTGCAACTAAACTTTTTTTTAATGAAATTAGAGAAATCCTGGAGAGGAGTACTTTCTTCCGACTTGACGACCTCCTTGGTCGAGTGGTTTGTACACCGGTTTTAATGGTGTCACCATCTCTGAGGTCCCGGGTTCGATCCCCGGTCGGGTCAATTTAGAAATTATTGTTTTTCTAAATTGTCTCGGGTCTGGGTGTTCCTGTATGATAGATAATGATGAATGATAATAGAAATGAGAAGTAAGAAATGATAGACCCCCCAACCCCTCAAGTATCTCGACTATCTAAAGATGTGGAGCTTTACTAAGTCCTCGGGCGGCCTTCTTGAGAGAATTGGAAAAGTGACGTTGCACTGTCTTGTTTCATTTGGCAAATGTTGGCAAATTTGTGTTATGTCGAATATTAATGTGAAATAATATTCACATTAATATTCGACATAACACAAATTTTAGAAAATAAAACAAAACCGCAGACATGACTCTTCACTTTCCCGCCAAGAAGCCGGAGAGGTACTTATTTTGTTTGTTTTCTTTATTAGAGTTTAAAAAACCGTGGCTTAGAATTTAACGTTCAAATAACGCTTTGTTAATTGATTTTATTTTGCCTTTAGAACAACCTAACCGATTCAAAATAAATCTTTATCTGAAGCAACGCTGCAATATATGGTTATTATTAACCCCGGTCAAATGTTAATAAACTTTTTTTACCAAAATTAGCAAAATATTTTAACAACGACCTAGTAGCCCAAGTGGTTCGAGTTGTTGAATTCTGAAAGTAACTGTCATTATACTACATTGCATGCTCTTTAGGACAAAAATTAGAAGCCTATCAAAAAATTCGAAACTCAACTTCTATTCACATTCGAAGTCTTACTAAGAGTTATCGAATAAACAACACCTGTATAGCAACAAATCGTAAAAGCGATGATGCCATTCGTTATAAAAGGCATCTCCCGGAAAATCTGTTTTCCCGAATAGAATACCGAGAAACCGGTCATAACATCTTACGCGTAATGTTCGCGCCGAAAAATATATAATACGTTTATTGTACTATAAAGTACTGCTATAGACTGTTTTATTGGTGAGACTCAATCAGAATATCCAAAATGGCGATCGTTGGCGGCTTTGCACAATGTCTCGGATATATATCTCGATAGTGTAGTTAAAAAATGAAAATAATGCATTTTAAAAAAAACACATAAAAATACATTTATAAAAATGGAATGTCATAAAAGTCTGAAATAATATTTTTTTAAGTAAATTTGTGCCAACTCACGCTTTAAAAAAGTCTGTTTAATTGAAAACATAATCAACATAATTCATCCATTTAATATAATTCTCAACCGGAAGTAAATAAAATAGCCTTTTTTATAATTATAAAACAATAACAAAAAGTTTGGTTTTTAAGCGTGAAAGTTTGGTTTTTAAGCGTGAAAAGATGGGTGGGCGAGCTTCGGAAGGCACGTCCACCGGTCCAAAGACCCGCAGGCCACATATGGTACATAACAGTTGTTTTAACCATTGTTTTGTTTTTGGACAGTGAAGCTCGTCTGTCTTGGTGTTTGTAGCCAACCCACAATTTACATTGGGCCAGTGTATAAAGTTTACAATATTTGAAAAAAAAGTTTTGTTAAGTTTTATTTACAATAATTGAGCTTTTGAGCTTCTATGAAAGCCCGCGTTTGTAAGTCTACAGAGCGAGAGACCACAAGGTCTTCCAGGCCAGTTCTTCTCAGTACAAACTGAGACGAACTGGCAAAGAACTCAGTAGGGCATCCCCTTTCAACAACATTATATAAGAAAAAGCAAAGAATATCTATGTCACGACCTCCTTGTTCATAGATGATAGAACAGTAACAAAAAAAAATATATTTTTATTGACATCGTCAAAACTAGATTCCAGCGAGAGGATCACAACATTTTCAACATTCATCCGTAGTCAATTAACCTGATTTCAAAGTAGTTTTTTTAACCCAATTTTGACGTACGTCAACGATTCGCGTTACTCATAATCATAACTATTTTTATCATGAAAGCAGAACTTTCATGTGTTTCAATAAAATATTGTGAGAATATAAAATCTTATGACTTATGTATGTTCTACATACATTATTACAGCCTCCTGTGATCCCGTGATCCGTAAGAATTTTGAAAAATCCAGCTTTGTTCCTCGTTTACACCATACAGGGACCCTCTGTGCAATATTTCAACTTTCTAGTACAATAGTTGGGCGATGATGAAGCAGCTAAGTCTTTTCTCTTCATATGTTGAATAAATACATAAACAATTTTATAATAGCGTTAAGTCCCGTTTGAAGATTTTAAAAAAGGAAAATTTTTTATATAGCTTATAATTCTAGAATAGTACTCGTAGAGATACACTATATACTACATACTATCCATAGATAAAATTGTACGGCACCACTGAGCAATTATTTTCTTGATTGATTTTAATCAAGTCCAAGATTTTACTCTCCATCCTCCATAACAACTCCATCTTACAAATACCATTAACTTTATTAATGGATATGTAGTAATATATCTCTACGAGTACTATTCTATAATTATAAGCTAGATAAAAGTAAAACCTATTTTTACGAATAACTTCAATATATCTACTCATCATAAATGAATGAATAAATTATGTTAGTACCATTATTGTTGGTTGGTTGGAGATGAAATAATCAGTTCTTCAGTAGTTGAAAATTCTGGGTGAGTTGCTCTTCCACCTTCGGCCTTGTTTTTACTTAGAAGGCTTATTACTTTTTTACGTCGTGGAATTAAAAATCTGTCAATGGCGGCATACTGAAACAAGATGGTGGTCGCTAGCCTGGCGGAATTGTTAAGCAACGCCGCCCGCAGCTCGCGGATTCAAAATAAATCAGACAGTCCACAGATTATCTGGAGCAGTGGAAGCGAATCTGCTTTATGATTTCCAGAATATTAATAAAGTTTGATGTACTGCGCGGAGCGGTTGTAAACTATTGGAATGGAGTACTTTATACGGATCTATTTGTGTTTATTTTACATATTATTTTGGGTTCATGTAAAAACTCCTTACAAGACCCAGTTCAAATAAAGAAGCAAGTTTTGGTCGTTTAAAAATGTATTTGTTATCATCGTCTTTATCAGCCTATGTTTATTCCCACCGTTGAACTCAGGTCTTCTAAAAAGAAGAAAGAATAGCACAAAAGACCATATACCGCCACACTGTTCCAAAGTAGGTAGTAAAAGTTTTGACAGCTACTGTCATTCGACAACCACCAACAACAAATTACAATTTTGTCTTAAAAATTCTCGTTTTCTTTCAAATTGCCGAACGAAACGTTCCATTTTACATAAAACAAACTTACAGTATGTGTCGACCTTGCAGTGGTGTGCTTTTGTCTAAACTAACGAAGTCCTAAACTCCTAGCAGCGTTGATGGGCCTAACCTTTTTTCAGCGGCCGTGTCCGTCGGCGCGTCGTAAATCATTATTGTGGCTTTTTTATTTACACGTTCTGTTGTTGAGAGGACAAGTTTAATGTGTGTTGATGTTTGTCAAGATGTTATTAGATATCTAAAGAGTTAATATAATACTCCCTTTTATAGTATAGCTGTCGTCGTTAACTGTCGTTACTTAGTAACTGATATTTTACACGTATTGGCAACTCCAACAAATTAAATTGTTATTAATATTTAATGCTAGCAACATTATCTCTTTGTCACCGAGGATTCCACCGTACAGATCGATTTGATATGTGATTTATAGGTATAAGTATCGTATTATATACCTACAGTACTGCATATAAGGTATTTCACTGTTGCTAATCCAATATTATCGTTATTCTTTTTGACTCTAACAATGCGGATTGAAAATACTTTCTGACACATCGTATAACCTTTACAGATAGATGTGTGTCGATAAATGCAAATATGTTAAGATTAAGATCATAAGCCGCTTTCACTTATGTTACGTAAATTCAGAAAAACGGGTGTATCCCACTATTTCCATGGAAATACAAAATAGAAAAAGTGGGACTAGCGTTTTTTCCAAATTATATCCCATTATTTCTATTGCGGCAAAAAAACGCAGAGTTGTGTTATTTGAGAATCTGTTTCCACTTTAATATTTATGACGGCCTGATAAATTACTAAAGAGGAAATAAATAAATAGTTTCTATGTGCACGCCGTCATAAGGTGATGGAGTGTTTTTTTTGCCACCGCCGCCAACAATGGAAACAGTGGGAGAATCAGTCCCAGTATTTCTATCAATAAAAATACCTAATGGAAATAGTGGGATACACCCAGAAAAACCACTGCACCCAACCCGAGACAAATGCTAGTTTGTAGTTTGCTTGTTTTTAGTTGTTACTTTTTATTCATAGAGCCGAAGAATCCTGGCTTAGGAGATGAATATGAATGTACTTTTCGCACATTACTAACGCATCTTTCATATCCTAGCTAGAGCAAATAGCCGTCGGTAATCACAACAGTGTTGCCCTAATGGCGGCATCTGGTCCTGCGCCTGCGCCGCCTTCGCCTGTCCGTCTGTTTTTGCCAACGGAACCACGTGCAAGGCACACGTTTGAGGAGAGAGCGCAGCGGCGGAGTGGAGTCGACGCGACGTTGCGCGCGAAAAGAATTTTAGCAAAGTAAAATTTTTTTTCAAATAAACTTAAATTTATTTATGACGTCAAAAAATTTATTGTTCTAAAATATACCTATATACTACCTACGAAATGATGAGAATTAAAACGAAACGTCAGATTTAAATAATATAAAAAAATTTACGCGAGGAGCTCGATGGCGCAGTGGTTAACGCGCCCGGTCTGCGAGTGCTAAGGTTAAGCAACTTTCGCAAAGGCCGGTCATCGGATGGGTGACCAAAAAAATTTATCATTTCGAGCTCCTCCATGCTTCGGAAGGCACGTTCAGCCGTTGGTCTCGGCTGCACTAGCAGTCGTTAACAACTACCAATCCGCACTGAGCCCGCGTGGTGGTTTATGGACCGTTCTCCCTATTCATCCATAGGGAAGGCTCGTGCCCCAGCAGTGGGGACATAAATGAGCTGATGATGATGATGATGATGATGAAATGCGAGTAGATAAGAACATATAATTGATTGTGTTTAACAACACGTATACACAAAATATTGGATCTTACCTATGAAATTGACTTTTTTTCTCACTTATTAATAGGTGTACCGGTTGTTAATATTATTATACACCTTTAATTAGGACTATGTTACTTAGGAGTGGTAGGTAAGGACCTAATATATGATTTTGTATTTAAATGACATTATTATTTTAAAAGAAAACACTATCTATGGTGAAAATGTATTTATAATAATGTATAATTTTGAATCTGGAATATTATTATTATTATTGTTATTTTTTTATATTAATAATAATAAATAAATACCTCTTTATCTTTAACTACTGACAATCATTTTACGATTTTTTAAACCACACAATTTGAATCTTTGGCTGGGTTCGTCATCAATGTAATTAGTTTGTGACATTAATGCAGTTGCACTCACAACATCATTATATGAGAGACTAGCTTTTGTTCGCGGCTTTGCTCACATGGGAATAGAATAGAATAGAAATTATTTATTGTATAACTGTGTACAATATAGTTCTTAAATAATAAATAGTATCAACAGTTTATCCATTTCGGACGTACAATGTGCTTTGTGAATAATACCTATTTATCAGAATAGTATTCGTTTAAATTATAATAGGCCTTGTGTATGAGCCATGCTCTCAAACTTTTTTTTAAATATTACCTTCTAACTTTTTTAACTCTACCGGCAACTTATTATATATTTTAATTGCACTATTAAAGGCTCCCTTGTGGAACATTACATTATTGTTTTGTGGTACACATAGGTCAAATTTATATTTTGTGTGAATATTGTTACGGGTGGATGATTTTGTTGTGAAATATTCTTAATGGGTTTTAACAAATATAGAAATTTCTAAAATATAAACACCAGTAACAGTCAAAAATAATTCGTTTCTAAAAGTATCACGTAAAGATTCAGTATTGCATATTTTGTATATAATTCTTAAACATCTCTTTTGCATTATAAAAGTAGAATCTACATTAACTGAGTCTCCCCAGAATATTACACCATATGTTAACTGAGGATAAACATAACCGTAATAGGCGGTCTTGGTGGGACGTAATACTAGATAGCATGGATAATAAGTAACAATCACTTGAGATTTGAATAAAAACACCTAGAAAATTCGTTTCAGACGCTTCCTCTATCTTTTTTCCATAATTGTGGACATCAAGGCTCAAAGGAGATCTTTTATAATTTTTGAATTGTAAAAACTTTGTTTTTGTTAAATTAGCTGATTAATGTTCGATGCTACACGACCTGTTATTGTTTTTATTTGAAAATCATGAAACTCATAAGTTTTTTTAGAAAAACGTGCCGAGATATTACCGTACCATTCACGTTTATACTTTTTAATAATAGTTTTCAAAAAATAAGCTAGTAGTAAATATTTTGTAATTCTCATAAAAATTTAGGACGAGAAACTACTCCTCTGCGCTCCTGTCCAAGGAGTAACAAAAACATATTGTTTGCCACGTGTTGTGCGTTATGCGTTACCCCCGGCCGAATGCTAAGGAACGCGGGTTCGAGTCCCGTGCACGGTCGCACAAAGCCTGTGCTCGCATTGTTATTCATGTCTAACACGTCTTTTAAGAAATCTTCATGTTGTTTCTATACTATACTGATGATGGACATATGTATAAACTTAAAACCTGTTTTTTATAATTTGGGACTTAAAATAAACATAAGTAGTTTATAAGTGTTGCTGTCTCTCTCTGCCTTTATAAAAAAACGAGACAGCAGTTTTAATTAGTTTCTTTTTTAGTTTTTTTTCTAACTCAAATGATAGAAATAATAATAAATAATTACAACATAATAGAGTTAATATGAAAACAATAATGTGGAAATATGGACAACAATACTGGTGTTCTATCGCAAAATAATTTTTATGATGTAGGTACTTAATAATAACAAAAATTTAGGGCGTCTGAAAAATATCAATAAGGCTTATTCTCAATGGTTTTACAAATTCAGAATGTTAAATTTATTTTTCAAATGCTTTTTTCAGTGTCGATCAACAATGCTATTATAAAAACTCATTTATTTGACTACATTTTAAACATTTAGACAATTGCAAAAATATTTTACGTTATCCTTATAATTATTTACATATAATTTAAAGCAAATTTTGTTGCGAACCAATTACAACTTGAAAAAAGACAAGGTGTTGAAAAATTCCACGAGCGGGATTCGAACTCGCACCCCATGACATGCCGGGTCAGGTGCACTACCAACTATGCTAGCGTGGCTCAATCCAACTCGCCGAAATTAATCAACACTATCTACTCTTACTCTGTGAGCCACAGGAGCCCTATTCAATGCCGACAACTACGTCATCAACATCCGATCTTAATATTTTTACAAATATTGAAAGATCAGTTAAGAATTAGGCAAGCTATTTATTGATTGAGCCACGATAACATAGTTGGTAGTGCACCTGACCCGGCATGTCATGGGGTGCGGGTTCAAATCCCGCTCGTGGAAATTTTTCAACACTGTCTTTTTTCAAATTATCCTTATAAATTATAAAACTGATTGTTTAAAGAGTTAACATACTTAACCAAGTACAAAAACGCTATGTAACTTACGAAATAATAGAGTATAATTTCTAATAATAATCTTTAATGATAAAATAAAATAATAATAATGATAATACACACCTAATTGCATTACAAAAAATATATATTTGAATTATAACTAACTTATTTATTTATGAACAACATTTTTTACTCTAAAATAACAATTATATGAAGATCCTTAAATTTTTAATTCATTTTTATTAGTATTTAAACGCATTTAAAATTTTAATGTACCTAGCTACAAAATAAGTGCCGCTAGAGAAAGTCAGTCAGTGTCAGGAAAGCTCAGGTGGGGGAGGAAAATAGATAAAAAATAAATTTGTATTGTAGTACATAAGTTTACTCCCTCTGTTATTGTTATGCCCTTACGGGGCGCTACATTGTTTATTCTGACACCTTTTGTATCTATTTATTTAATTACTATGTACACCAATGTGGCATGCAATAAATAATTTTGAATTTGAATTTGAATTTGAATTTGAATTTGAATTTGTACAAATCATGGTTACCAAAACTCCTTACACACAACAGCCAAACAAATTAAAACACAAATAACAATTTAGCGTAACGAGAGCGTAATCGTGTTCCCGCCATTTTTTGTGGCACATTTCTTATTAATCTAATATTCAAAAACAATACCGAGAACCGATGTGACTCACATCCAATATCATATGAAACTAATTACGTTTTCATATGCCGCCGTTCTATATTTAATTATACCTCAAAATAACAAATCAGCTTACCAGAATACGCGGAATGTGCACGCACTATTCACGTACAAAATATCCGCTGATGAAAAATCACAGTGAAAAAACGTTTCAAACAACAGTCGCAAGTCACTAGAAAACACGAGCACTAAAAGTTTAGTGGGCGCTTGGGAAAACACTACGAAAATTCTGTAGCACTGCCGCTCGAGAACACGTCCGAACGACTCGAGCTTTGAATAACGACTGAAGATAAAGACAGTCTGAGCTTTCAGCGGGAATGCGCGTGCGCTGCGGCTGTAGCAGCGTCACTTTATTTGTCTCTTTCTACCGCACTAGAGAAGTAGCGTTTATTTTAGCTCTGTCTCACTCGCTCGCACTGTCCCTCGTGGAAATTAAAGGAAATGTTACTAGCGCTCGTGCTCGTTGCATAACGCTGCACTATGATTTATTTGGTCGCTTGATTGATGGCTTTTCTGTTTTTCTTCTTATTATATTTATACTTTTGTCGTTTGACGCAGTGTAACTGAAATTGTAAAGCTTTTCCTTTTATTTATGAAAAG
>OY720042.1:513064-593287 GCA_963082485.1 Eudonia mercurella
GATCGAGTCGATGTGTGAGATTGTGAATCATTCGAGATGTATTTCATAAAATTATGGACTCGCCTCGACGACTTGCCAACGCTCGATAGATGATTGCGTTCCGTATCGGTGTGGTAGAATCACGAATGTTTGAAAATGCTACTGAGTGAGAATGAGCTTACTTTAAGTTTTTTTTTACCTTGCCTACTTCTTAACTGGACTGTGAGGATGTTAGTGACGGTGGTTGTTGAAGTGTTGAATAATTTCGGCGGGTGGTTAGAACCACGATAGCTCAATTGGAAGAGCACCTGACCCGGTATGTCAGAAGGGTGCAGATTCAAATCCTGCTCGTGGAAATTTTTTCAACATGTGTTTTTGTATCCTTTACTTACTTTACTCGATAATTATGTATAACTCATTGAAATCCAAAAGCATCATTCATTTGAGGCCCTTCATTTTTGCGGTCTGCTGGTTTCGGACCAAAAGATATCCGGTTTGATTCGCAGCATGGCTGTTATTTCTTAGGTAAAAAAACACTAGTAGCTAGCTATGCAGTTATACATCAGGTAACCAAAAAATAATAATAATAATAATTAAAAAAAAACAAAAAAAAATTAAAAAAAAATCACATTATATATTTGTGTTGATTAATTACATTAACCATAACAACATCGTTTGTAGTAATGTAGATACATATGATTTACCTTTCCGTATTATCCTACGACTTTCTAGATAATTAAGCACTTTTACGTCGAAGATAAAAAAGCCTTTTTAAACACATTGAATTTTTTAGTAGGTTCTTATAATTTTTAGTAGTGTATAAGAATAATACCTCTTACTTTAATCCTATTATCCGTATGTGTCGCTTGTATAACGATCTCGCGGCAAAGCATGAATTTTTGGATGTTGGTATTTTTGTGCGGTCTGTTGTTAGTATACTTTTTCATAAATATTAACCTAATTTATTTTGTTAGATTTGATACTCTTTATAATAAGTAACTGTACGAGTTACGTACATGATTTTAGTTAATTAGGTTTTTGATTTGTTCATAGTTTTACTACCATGTAGGCGCGATTCAATATTGCACTTTGGTCGCGGGTTCGCGACCTACTTTTTGTACATTGACATTAGGCCAACCTGGCCGAATGCATACATCATTACAGTTAGTGTTCAATTAGAAGCCAATCGATTAACTTGGGAGTTTCATTTTGACAACACCTTTTATCCCTTGGACACTCAATCTGACTTTTACATTTACATTGACGTTGACGTAGCTAACCGTTACAGTAACCTATATTATATAAACCTTATAGTCTACATGTTTTGTTTTACAATCTAGTTTTAAACCAGTATCTAAATTTTATTGTGTTACTCTCTTTGATTGTAATTTGTTTTGTAGCTTTTTTGTTAATAAATATAAAAAAAGTAGTAAATTAAATATTGACTGTAATAATTCAAACAGATGATAGTATTATATGCTGCAGTAATTTTATGTTATTATTATATGGTTAGCTGTCATCATGTTGAAGTGGTATATCTCTATAACTGTACAGTACGGGCACGAGGTAACAGGTTCTGTGTCAAGTGGAGCCTCTTGAAGGCTTGACCTTTAAAGAGATTTCTTTAATGAGATGTTGTGAGTACAAGTCTCAATGAGACAGTCGATATTTTTAGGTGATACATCAGAATAGTACTCTTCATTGTCAACTTTTCCAGGACACATGGGGAGATCGGGAATTATCCAACAGGTTTGCCCAAGGTTGACGGTTTTAACGACATCACATACCTTGTACCATACATGTATGATGAACATAAGTCACGACATTTCTTCGCAAGTTATTTCCTCTCGTAAAAACATCGGAAATCCAAAACCCTTAGCCACGAAATCGCATCGTCAATCAGTCATCGGACGGCGAGGGCGCCCAATTTGTACGGCGTAATCTACGCGCGCTTCCTGCCCTAATGGGAGATGCGCACGCGCACGCGCCGGCGCGGAAACGGAAAAAGGGAATCTTCGGATTTTTATTCTTAATCGCCTCTTTGTCCTTTGTGAGCTTTGACAGAGCTGCTTTTTTTAGTAGAGTAAAGTGTGTTGCTTTAAAAAATAGCCGTAAATCTAAATAGAAAGGGACCAGTAACGAACCTTGTGGAACTCCCATAGTACAAGAACAGCCATACTGCATTCACCTCACCTATCAGGAGACGCAAAAATTTTTCTGCATTTAATGCAGAAAGTGAAAGCACACTATATGTATTAATCTTTTTGTGAGATATATTAGATTACCTCCATAGATATTTGAATAGTACTTTGTGCTCTGTAGGTCTGTCCTTCGGGATAACGCAGATATTACGAATAATAGCTAATTAAATAAATGTGTACTAATAATTTACAACGAAAGCTTTTTAATTGGTCATCCATCCAGTTACCAGCCATTGCGGAAGCTGCTTAACATGCAAAATCGCATCGATAACGATCTACTCATATTATTGCTCTTATATCAATCACTTATATAACTACAATAATACACATTTCGCTACAGCTACATATATAACAGTCCAAACCAATAAACAATCAATGCTGCATACATTGTACCGTATCTCGTAGAAAGTACCTGTGCGCCTACGCAATTCGACACAATAAATTGTTTGCTAAGCATTGACGCCCACAGCAACACAATTATAAGCCTTATTGTTATAAGAATAAGACTGTGGCTAACCACACGTGCGACGAATGATAAGATGTATAGAAATATCGGTTATTCAGTAAAAAGAACAATAGAACTATTTGACGGTTACATTACAAATCAAATGTACAAATACATTTGTTGCGCAATAAATTAGAGATTTAAATTTATTTGAAGGGACAGTTGGTTTGTAATAGTGATGGTGTGTTGTCATAAACAAAATATAGGAAGAGAACAGATTTTACTCTGATCTACTTACTATTAGTTTTAGAAAGTGGTTTTATCTATTGCTTTCAAAAAAAACTGTATAACAAACACGTATAGGACAAGATTTTCGCTACATCTATTGACTGGAAGTTCTTATCCACCGCTGTGGTCTAGTGGTATGACCAACAACTGGTCTCAGACCTAGTAGTCCCGAGTTCGATTCGCGGCGGTACAAATCGTGCTCTCAGTTTTCCTGGTGGTTTTAAGTCCGCCTGGCTATAGCTATCCTATTCTTTCTATTTGGCCTTCATCTCACCTGACCTCAAGTGACGAAAAGGGCGGAGGTAGAAGCGCACTTTACCCGTAATCCTCTACGACTGAGGCACTGGCTATCTTATCTCCAGCTGCCGGAACACAACAACGCTACTGACATTGTTTTTATGGCGACATATTTAGATAAAATGGTGGTAGCTAGCCAGGTGAGCAAACAAGCTCTACAAACATGTAACCCCCACTGGTACTCGAATCTGAGACCTCTGGGTCTGAGACTCTTGGTCTAAACCACTTGACTACAGATGCGGCGAACTGCACCGATTCTACAATTATCACAGTAATAAAAATTTTCAAATAATTTTTAACGCATATTTTGTTGCGAACAAATTACAAAAACACAAAATGTTACACAGTAAATTTTTATTAAACTGTGCTATAATTTTATTTATCTTGGCAATGTCGTCCTACTTTTAGTTTGTATCTCAGCAAATATAATCATAGCTGTTAGCAGAGTCGATAAGACGGGCAACGAGGGGGAGTGGCGGCCGGTGGAGATCTCTATCGTTGTTAATATCCTCTGGAGAGTTACGGGATTAATGCTGGACTAAGACGGTAGTCTTAAATGTGTAACAATTTAAAATTTGCCTTTCCTTTAGTTTGCCATTCCACATTAGAATATAGAATAAAATAGAATGTAACACAAAAAACAAAAATACACTTGTTAAACTTCCAGGCAACCTAAGGATGGAAAGAACATTACTTACTTAGTTCTTCATATATAGTAATCATATTAGTTTAATTCATAATTAAAATTATCAATCTCTATACATGCTAATGTTATTTGTTAAAGGGTACGATGCCCGCCTAGATTTTATTATGTCTATTGTTAACAATTTGCATAAAAACTGCACCTTCAAACATTGAACACTAGCACTGAATTAAGAAAAATACTTCACAATCAAATATTTATATAAAAAGTTATTATGAATAGTTAACATTTCATATCGTAGAAAATGTACAGTTATCCACGAGACAGCTTTTCAAACTAATTTAAATTCCTTGAACAATGCAGAGTACAATGACAATTCAAAATGGCCCAAGCAACACGTTCGAAAGCAGTATTCCCAAACTAACAACACCAACGGTGTACCGACAGATCGCCATCCCATCAGTCCCGCTAGCCGAACCACCTACACGGCCATTGAAACGCACTGCGACGCAAAATATAAACAAATAGCCCCCGACCATGGCCGTTATGGGTCTAAGCGTATTGTTCTATGTCTGAATCGATTTATCGATAGAGGTTTATGAGCAGCGGAAGTATCGATACTTTGCGAAAGATCAATAGTTGCAAACGTATTCAATAGGGTGTCAATGTGAAGGCGAACAGTAAAGTTAGAACTATAAGAGTTGACCAGATTGTTTTCCATAATAAAAGAGGCAGTAGGAAAATTAAATCTAGATTTTTAAAACGTGTCTAAAAAGTTCGTCTACAAATGGAAAAGGATAGGTGAACTCATAAAAAACAGAGGACCTAGACCTAAAATAGAAATGGAATAGAATTATTTATGGGATTGACGTACGCTAACGATAGGTATACATGACGTTTGTAATTTTACACCTTTCAGTTACACACACAAATACTTTACATTTACTGTACTTTTGATGATTTTTTCGAGGTAACAACCCATCGATCAAATGTACCATCGAAGAAAAGACCCATCGGTGAAGTGTACCGTCGAAGTAGAGACATCGAGGTAATGACCATCGAGGTAACGTCATTCGAACTAGAGTATAAAAAAAAAGAACTAGAGTATCAAACCCGGTTATCATTGTATTCTACTTGTGTTCTACTTGCATCAAAATCACCAATTTTGAGTAAACTTGCCGTTAATGACCTCAACGTGGAATTAGCATCAGTGATGAGATTGCTAGCCGATCGCCTGAGTGCGAGCATCTTGTAACCCATGTCCCCTACTCAGCTCTTACGACACGCACGGGAAGATAGGCAGCTGATACATTATTGTCACGTCCCAGACAAGCATAGATGGATATTATTCAAACAATCTAATTACTAATCATTTATTTTCATTTTATCATATTTAAAATATTATTCACTAGCGACCCGCCCCGGCTTCGCACGGGTGCAATACATACATACATACATACATACCATCACGCCTTTTAAAAAATGATACTAAATGCATGTATTTTATCATATAAACCTTCCTCTTGAATCACTCTATCTATTTAAAAACGCATCAAAATCCGTTGCGTATAGTTTTAAAGATCTAAGCATACAGGGACAGACATACAGCGGAAAGCGACTTTGTTTTATACTATGTAGTGATTTTATTATATGCATGGAACAACAATACACGTAGTACGAATGAACTCGGCCTCCGTCTGGAAACCAGCGTCATGGTGATGGCTTTGCTATTGCCGGGACACATGCTGAGCTGGAGACTTTTTTGCCACTGTTTCACTGCTCACCTTAATAATATCTTTATGCTTTTTTATATTTATGCCTTATCTATGTAACAGTGTGCAAAATAAGTTATTTGATTTGATTTTTTTTTATCTGAATTATAGATGGAACTTTAAGTTAACCAGCCAGTCTTAGAACAAATCATTTATCAACAACGAAATTGAGCATAACACATTTGAAAGCTTTACAAATACAAACAATTTTTCCCAATTGTTTAAAGTTATTGTTAAAAGTTACTTCTTTCATATTGTGGACTCCTCTAGTCATATCACGGAACTGTTTTATCAAGTAAATTATGTTAAATCTGATTTATCGATTATGGTTTATGGACACGCTTTTATCGATACAACGCCCGTTTCAAGTACCTATTATATCGTCAATATGATAAATGGGTATGCAGTTTGCGTTTCTTAACGGGCCACCGACGGAGACACGATCTTAAACAGAGCTTAGGAATTACTGATCTTAAGCTTTGAAACTAAAAATTATAAATAAATAACTACAGACGGAAAGTTTTACTTGCTGTAAGACATCGTAGGTTGTAGTCATCATAAACATAATATAGAAAAGTCCTACATGTTCGGAAATATTGTTAGGAATAGGAATAATTTGACTTGATTTGATTTTGATTTGAATATCTATTTCTTTACAAACATTTCTGTTGCAGACTCTTTCGAAAACCTTTTTAATACCTTTTTTGTTCTTATTTTTATACTTTTTTTGAATACTGACATTTTTATAGATTTGCTTGTTTTGTCTGTCGTCTAATGGCGGTTCGTCTTTGTCATTGGTATCGTGTGGTAAAAAAGCTTAGATTAATAATATTCTAAGTGTAAAAGTGTGTTTTAGTTGTAATATTGTGATATAAAATATAGTTAAATCCCACTTTCTTTCCTGTTTTTTGATCATTTTTAGTTACTCTCCATTAGTTCCTCCTATTAATCTTTGTCGTTTTCAATTTCTGTTTCGGAAGCTTTCTCTTAATAAATTTTAATTGTGCATACAATCAAGTAAATGTTAGTTACTAGTTAGCCCTTGATTTATAGTTTTAATGTTGTGGAGGCTCTACCAGTAAACTTTAACCGATAACGCAGGCAGGGGTCAAAACGGTAAATCCAAGACATTCGCAAATCTCAGCCGCTAAATCACTCGCGTACTGAGATCGGCAAACAAGGAACGTCGGTTGTTGAGAAACTACACATTCTAAAGAACTGAGCAGGGTGCCTAGTGTGACTTTTGTTTACTATCCGTATTCATACGATTACGTTTACGAAAACGAAAATTAGTATGGCATTGAAGCAGTGCCTCCTGGCGACATACGAGAAGAGTTAACATTTTGCCCTATAAATTCTCGTTTTCGTTAACGTGATCGAATAGCGAATCAAACTCACACTTGGCACCCAGATGTTATTTTTAATGTATGGGTTTAATAGATGGTCTTAAGCAATTGTATGTACACTATAAGTTGAAACCTACTTATTATAGTCTAATGTTGATGAATGATACAAAATATAAATTGAACGTCAGAACCTAAAATGTTAAATAATTTTAACGCAAATTTTGTTGCAAAACGAATTACAAAAACGCAAATGCTGAAAAATATTATGATCGGATGTTAATGACGGTAGTTGTTGAAATTGAATGGGCGCCTTTGGCTTTCAAAGTAAAAAGTTTTTCAACATTTGTGTTTTCGTCAGTACCTATATAATGGCTATTGCTTCTAAGAAATCACATTTTTTAAATAATGTTCTTATGTTTTTTTTTTTCATCGCCAGCCGTCTAGATTGCGGAAGACCCAGGTTCGATTCCTGGCTGGGTCGGGTAGGCATTTAGTTTTTTCACTGTATTTTATAAATATTTATGTTCCTATTATTAAAAAAAAATGCTTTTACCAGTAGTTTTGCGTTTATTTTTACCTAGTGCCCGCTTACTTATGTTTATTTATGATCCCGAAGATATTTCCGAAAAATCTGTCATTCTTAACGACATCGTTCAGCGTCTTAGGGTTTAAAAAAATCGCATTTCAAACGATCTTCAATCATTTTTTCAATCAGTCAGGAGTTAAAGACTTCTCTGTTTATTTGGATAGTTAGATATTATTTTATCTTGACGTTTCGAACTTTTTCCAGGGTTCTTGGCCACAAGGCGTATTACGCTGCCTGCCTACGACCGACTTTTTATAGGACCGACAATCAGACCGATTTTTTCGGCTAATTTTATCACCGACTTCTTGTAGGACGGGTGTGTTGCAACATAGAATTCCATACGTTTCATTTTCACCGACTAAAGATCGGTAACCGATTGTCGGACGTGGGCGAGGGCTCTTAAAATGTCTTAAAATTAATTTGTAGCTTGCTACCGTCATCTGTTTTTAGTACTTTAGCTGGAACAGTCGTGGCCGTGACTGAGTGACACTGTCTGAGTGGTAGAGCCACGCTGCGTTGCAGCGCGAAATGGGCCGGCTTGCCCGGCGTAATACAACCCTCACATAGAATATCAACGTGAAACAATAGCACTCGTTGCTGTTGTGTTTCGTCTGGTAAGTGAAAGTACCGAAGGCCCCATCTCTCACCCCTCCCCGCTCCTGATTCCTATTTCCTCCTCAAGATCCAACTCTTTCCTCAAGGCCGGCAACGCATCTGCGATTACTTTGGTTTTGCGAGTGTCCATGGGCGGCGGCGATTACTTTCCATCAGGTGACCCGCCTGCTCGTTTGGCTCCTTTTAATATAAAAAGAAATCTCTCCGCCTCAATGATCTAGTGGTTAAGACCACCGGTCCCACTTCAGACCCAGTGGTCCCGGCTTCGATTCCCAGCTGGCGGTACATGTTTGTGTACTCGGTTTCGTTGGTAGGGCTTGTATTGGTCTACTTGGCTTATCTAAATATATCGCTGTAACATCAATGTTTGTAGCATTGTTGTATTCCGGCAGCTAAAGATAAGAGTAGTGGAGGGTTAAGGTATGAATCGGCTTCTTCTTCGCCCTTATCGTCACTTAACATCAGGTGAGATGAAGTTAAAAAAATCATACTATTTGTTCCATTTAGCAGCGTGCTACTCGATATGTGCCACCGATTGTACCGAAGTGTATTAACGAGCTCACACCATCGCTACACGTCCGTAGTACAGTTAGCCGATGTGGGTCGCATCGACTTGCGATTAGTAACGCCACGGCGAATTTGCGAGGTCACATAACATTTAACATGTGACGAGTGAATTATTATTAAGAATAATTTATATGAAAAATTTTGCAACTAGAAGCTGGTGCTGAAACTTTTAAACCGCTCTTATGGAACTGAAAGCTACATAAACGGTTGTAAATGCCGCTAATGCAGCAACTGTAGCAATAGAAGATAATGTGGGTATTACCCACATAAGGCGGCCGAAGAATATCCAAATCACCGTGTTGAGCGGTTTTAAATATTTTTCTATGAGCTCATAATATTAGGTTTCTGTGAACTATTTATCTATGATTTCGCCCCCTTAAAGGACAAAGTTCTTTAAATCTCTTGTTTCTCTCGTACCTTTCAAGAATATTTTTTTAGCAAAGTACAAATTTATTATTAGCCCTCACTGTCCCACTGCTGGGCAAAAGCCTCCCTCCATTTTTTCCACCCATTTAAATTTAAAATGTTTTTATTAAAATTCACTATTACTGATTGACTGATTACACGAAATCTTTAGGACAATGCAGCTCACATACTTGAGATACACGACTAACACGATTAGAACATAAAATGGTTAATTTGACGTGTAGCCCACCTATTTAAAATGTCGCAGCCAGTACCGATAATGCGTTGTTATAAATACCCGGCGCATTGTCCGCGCGTGACTAATGATTGGATGCGCGTGTGCCTGTCAAACGGGCGCTTTGGGGAAGCACGTAAATGTGGAGTCAGCTTTTGGATCGTTGGGGCTGTATGCTTTACGACAATTATTGAAAATTTTGCTAAACTGTTTAATTTGATAGTAACGCTTGGTTATCCGCCTCTCAAAATTCAAATCTACCTTTAATTCCACAATTACAGAAGCAATGGGACGAGCCGTTATGCAAGCAAGTTCTGGAGGGGCTTAAATCCACATCGGCTGACACGGCCGAGCTCGCTCGTCTCATTGCCGTCTCTGAGAGAGAGTCAGGCCACTGGCTCCAGGCATTACCATCAGCCAATGTCGGTACCTTGTTGGACGGGCCGTCCCTCACTATAGCAGTCTGCCTCCGTTTAGGCGCCAGGTTAGTCCACCCTCACCGCTGTGTATGTGGGGAAGCTGTTAGCGACCTAGGCCACCATGGCCTCTCATGCGTTCGTAGTGCTGGTCGTATGTTACGCCACTCTTCATTAAACAGCATCATCCGCAGTGCTTTTGCCACCGTTGGTTTACCGGCTGTCTTAGAGCCAGCTGGTATCTCTCGTAGCGATGGCAAGAGACCTGACGGAATGACCATTGGGCCCTGGAAGCTTGGCAGGCCGTTGGTGTGGGATGCAACCTGTGCTGATACCGTGGCTCCCTCGCATGTTCGCGCCACTTCTCTTCATGTGGGGGCTGCTGCGGTAAGCGCTGAAAATCGCAAACGGCACAAATACGCGAACCTGGGTCGTAATTATTTATTTGTTCCGTTTGCGGTGGAAACAATGGGTCCATGGGGGCCGGAGGCAAGGCAACTTGTTAAAGAGCTAAGTGCTCGCCTTATTGAGGCCTCCGGTGACAAGAAGGCTGGCAGCTACCTCTGCCAGCGTATTAGCTTGGCAATCCAGAGAGGCAATGTTGCCAGCATTCTTGGGACCGTTCCCATGAGCCCACAGTTGGAAGACATCTTTTATTTATAGGCGTTTAGTTTTTAATTTGCTATTTTTATTTCTTTGGTTTTTTTAAGTTCAGTTAAGTTGTTTCTTTTTTTTGTTTTAAGTTTTGTTCTGTAATAAATTTTATTGTTTAATTTGATAATAATATGTAGATTTTTTGTTAACGTTTTGCAACTTTTCATACTGACATGACTTGTTTTTTTTATTGCAATCTTCATATAGTTTAGAGACCAACGGCTCAATGTGTCTTTCAAATCGACTACCTCAAACCGGTATTCCCAATTAATTAATTAATTGTTAATGTATTTTATTAATTAACTGCCAGTTGGGCCAGCGTGGAAAGTTTTTTTTTTTGGAGAGAGATTGCTGATTGCCTCAGACGACATTTTCAGCTTCACCGGACTTTTTTGGGGGCGGCGAGAAACTTAAAGGGTTCCTTAAACGAATCGCCTTCGGAGGTTTCCTAGGGTGAACGGCATCGCGCACTAGCGCGTGTCCCCGTGCCTACTAGATTCTCCGAAGGGTTTGGTGATCGGATCAGGAACGT
Source organism: Eudonia mercurella (assembly GCA_963082485.1). Lineage (NCBI taxonomy): Eukaryota > Metazoa > Arthropoda > Insecta > Lepidoptera > Crambidae > Eudonia > Eudonia mercurella. The sequence goes on from OY720042.1 coordinate 524,046, forward strand.
GGTAAGGTATAGATCGACCACACCATGTGCTATTATTAATTTAGTAAGCACTAAGCCTAGCCTAGTAGGACTCAAGGCCAATGATGTTTTTCATATTACTAAGGCCTAAGGTGGCAATCAGGCATACGGCACGCCTGATGGTAAGCACCCCAGAAAGAAAGTGACTCTAGATATTTCTTTTTTATTGCTTGTGTATATTTGAAAACTTTTTGTTTTCTTTCATCTAGCATAAAATAAGTGAATAAACGTTTTTTTAATGTTTTATCTAGACTGTCAACATCTCCATATTTCCATTAAGTATATAAAATTAAAATAAGCTTATTGGTTATATAGAATTAGAGCTATACAATGTATATGATATAACGAAATTTGAAATGACTTTAAAGTCTGCATTTTCCTTTTTGTTTGTAGAAGCTGCTTCCACTCTCCACGCCCCGGCAGGACATCATTAAGCATCGGCAGCCACTCCGGATACCTAGGCTAGTTAGCGCGGTAAAAACTGACTTCTAAATGCGGCCGCTGAAAAAAACCACACAGCGGATGCACGCTATGACCGCCACGATATTGGAAGGGAGCGGGACAATTTCGAAATTAATAATTATAAATTTAATTTGGTTACACACCCTGATTTATTTTGATTAATAATTTTAATTGATTGACACATATTTTGTTTAATTTATATCATTATACAACATGTTATTGAAAATAAAATTATTCAATCAATGAATTACATATTGCAAACAATGTTAGCAGTGGACGTGTGTAGGCTGATGATGATGATGAAACAATGTTTATAAAATTAAAATATTATATCTGCTTAAAAAATACCGCTTCTTTGGGTTTAATGGTTAAGCCACCAGTCTCAGATCTAGGAATCTCAGACCCGATTTCTAGCGTGGAGTACATAATTATTATTGTATGGTAAGCTACAACCATCTTATCTAAATTGCATCGTAGTATTCTTTATACTAGTGGTCAGCTGCACGGATTGTATCCTTAGCAATGAAAAATTGAAAAAGATAGAATGTGAGTTTGGATTGGCATTGACAGATATAGGCCGCTCCTCTTTCATTTTTGAAATTTTTGAAAAGAGTATTTATATGCGTGTGTGTCAAATACATATGCGTGTATGTCAAATACATGTTAGTGTGTGTAATGTTTGTTTATTTAATGTATTGTTTATGCATAATTTTAAAAATGTCAAAATCTGTCAATTGTGACAAGCAGGCTCAGATCTCTTAAATTTTTTATTTTTAAGCCATTTTATTTTTCTGACGGCTCAGACCTGCTTATAAAAATTTATAAAGATATTTTTCATATGTGCGCAAAGGGAATTTTATTGTTGTTCCCACTACAGTGCCCTTTGAAATATTTTAATCCGCTTGTGACAATTTCAAGACGCGGTTGCTAAGGCCGCCATCGGTTGTCCTAGCGACGACATGCGTCGCTAGGTCTCTGCCACTGCAGCGTCCAATCGCAAGACTATCCTGTGACGCACCTATGTAACGACGCATGCGTCTTGTTACCAAAACAAGTAGCCGTCATATTTTGACTTTGTCTTTTTTATGTTTTCAGTGTACATTTTAAGTTACTTTATTGTGTTTTTAAATTTGTTTTAAGTTTTTCTTTTTGTGAATGTATATAACTGTTGTGAATGCAGTCAGTGACCCAATCTTGTGATGGCACGTCGAACGCGACCCATACATGTACACAGTGCAACAAGTCTTTCAAATCTTTAAAAGGCCTCAACATACACACTACAAAAATACACAGGAAATGTATTAGCCAAAACAGTTCACCTTTAGACATCCATCCCATTATTCCGAGTGCTCCTACCTATGTAGCCAATGATCCAACTCCTTTCCACACATACCTAAGCCTTTTGAAAAATAGTATACCAATAGTTAAAAGAATCCCTCGAGGAGCTCGAATAACCGTTGCTACACATTTGTCACAATTAATCCAGAAATGTTACATAAGCAATTGTACTCAAGACTGGCAAAACCTATTTTTATTTTCATACAGCACGCTACATATATTAAAAACTGATGAACCGAATTTATCCTTAACACAAAAGATTAAGAATAACTGTGCTGTAAGCTCCTCGCCTTCTCCCGCTCCTCTAATCAAACATGATGCCCCTCGTAATCGTAACAATCTCATCGAAAACAAAATCAGTGACGGAGATCTCAAAGGTGCCGCTCGCCTTTTGTTCTCAAACGACGTGCTATCACCAGATACCCCTGACACCCTTCAAGCCTTACGGACAAAGCATCCTCCAGCTCCAGTAAACTCATATTTTCTCGACCCACCAACAGCAGGGCAAGCATGCCTTCAAATTCAAAACAAAGATGTTAAGGATGCCATTTTATCTTTTAAACCAGGTTCGGCTGCAGGTTTGGATGGAATCTCACCCCAACATTTGAAAGACTTAACATCGCATTCTGTGGGTGATGCAGGCGAGCAACTTGTAAATTCGATCACTAAATTAATCAACTTAATGTATTCCGGTAATGTCAATCCAGAATTTGTTCCCATTCTTTTCGGCGCGAACCTCATTGCCCTTACCAAAAAGGACGGAGGGGTGAGACCAATTGCTGTTGGATCAACACTACGACGTCTGGCCTCCAAAATTGCTGTTCGACATATTTTACCTAAATTAAATTCGGAATTTGAACCCGTACAGTTAGGCTTCGGTGTAAAAGGAGGGTGTGAGGCAGCCGTCCATGCCCTACGCTCTTTCCTAACTTACGGACAGCCTGACGTGTTGCTCAAAATTGATGTCAAAAATGCTTTCAATTCGATAAATAGGGATACCCTGCTGACGGAAATAAAACAACTTTTACCGGAAATATACAATTATCTTCTTCTCAGTTACGCTGACCCAACAAAATTGTTATATCGTTCTAATGAACTGTCCTCGGAAGTAGGTTGTCAACAGGGTGATCCCCTTGGGCCTGCAATTTTTAGTTTGGCTATAAATCCGATAATCAAAAATTTAAATTCTAAATTCAACGTTTGGTATTTGGACGACGGAACCCTAGGAGGTGATGTGGATACTGTGTTTTCGGACCTTTTTTTAATAAAAAATAAATTTGAAGCCATTGGTTTGGAGCTTAATTTTAGCAAATGCGAACTTTTTATAAATAACCGCGACTTAATTTTAAATGACGTAAAACAAAAATTTAATATTTTAGCTCCAAATATTAAAATAGTTAACAGTAATTCCCTTTACCTTTTAGGTTCGCCAATTTTTAATGAATCTTTTTCTGAATATATTACTAATACAATTACTAAATTTCAAAATTCTGCTGACAGTCTCCTTGAAATTAGTCCACATTATGCACTTTGCATCTTAAAATTCTGTCTTTTCGTCCCAAAATTTACGTATGTGCTCCGTTGCTGCTCCTTTTGGAATCACCCAAATCTTTTGACACAAGTAGACAAATTAATCAAAATTAGCTTAGAATCGATTTTTAATATGCAGCTGAACGAGCAATCTTGGACCCAAGCATCCCTACCCATCCGTTATGGTGGTTTAGGGATTCGCAAAATTTCCAGTGTCGCTTTACCAGCCTTCCTATCTTCTGTCCATAGTTCAGCAAATCTCATAAGTAAAATTTTAAGGGCATCCCCTTCAAACTTTGAGATTGCTGGCTTGGAAGAAGCTAGAAACGCTTTCTTAATTGCATGCCCAGGTCAAAATTTTCCAGTTTCTCCAAATTCACAGAGGAGCTGGGACGACATTGTCTGTAAATTGTCTTATGACAATCTTTTGAGCTGTAGTACAGGTTCGGCGCGTGCTAGGCTTTTGGCCGTGGGTACGCATGAGGCCGGCTACTGGCTTCACGCGTACCCTTCGTCAAATACAGGAACATTTCTTGAGCCTGACACGCTCCGAACCGCAACCTGTCTACGGCTTGGGGTTCCGGTCTGTGCTCCTCATATATGTCCCTGTGGCAGTGATGTCGACAAGCTAGGACATCACGGACTGTCATGCCAAAAAAGTGCAGGCCGCTTCTCGAGACATGCCGCACTTAACGAAATCATACGCCGGTCCCTTGCCACCGTCAACGTGCCAAGTCTACTTGAGCCGACTGGTATTGCAAGAGACGATGGCAAGAGACCGGACGGTATGAGTTTGATTCCATGGAAGATGGGCCGGGTGCTGGTATGGGATGCAACCTGTTCAGACACGCTGGCCCCTTCCCATCTACATGGAACCAACAACAGAGCTGGTGCGGCTTGTGAAGCGGCTGAAAAAACTAAAGCATGCAAATACAGGGGTCTAGGCTCCGAATATGATTTTGTCCCTTTCGGTGTCGAGACCCTTGGTCCGTGGGGTCCTAGCGCTATAAGGCTTTTTAAGGAAATAGCAAAAAGGTTAGTCGACATCACAGGAGACCGAAGAGCTGGCAGCTACCTCGGACAAAGAATTAGTCTAGCAATTCAAAGGGGGAACGCTGCCAGTATCTTCGGTACCTTGCCTAAAGGGACTCCTTTTAATAATTTATTTTAGTTATTGTATTATATTGTTTAAGGTTTTTAGTTTTAGGTTTATTTTAAAAATATATTAACATTCTGCAATTCTTCTCTATATAAACTATAAGTGTGCGAAATTTCATACTCCTCCGTCCGCGCCATTTTCGTAAAAAGGGGTACAAAGTTTTTGCTTCATGTATTAATATACATATAGATTAATGTCTTTATATATAAAAATCTTTGTGCGTGTATATGTTATTGAACTCCTTCTAAACGGCTGGACCGATTTGGATGAAATTTTCTGTGTGAACACAAGTGAATTCGAGAATGGTTTAGATTTACAATTGGACCTTTTAGGTGGCGCTGCTATAGGGGTCCATCAAGGGATACGGGTGTTCTTAAGCGCACGAATGATTTGTTTGTTTTGTTGTCATGGAAACTGTCAAAGCGGTACGAAGTCCGCCGGTCAGCTATTTATAAATAAATAAATAAGATAGACAGTACCTGAGAGCATGAGCATTCCAGGTGAAGTGTGCTTCAATCTGCGACTTTATCGTCTGACTAAGCGTTTCCTCGTTGTAGTATTAGAAAAACTAAAACTTAGCCTACTAGTAAACATTCCCGTCAACGCACAAACCCATGGCCACCACGCTGCGCACGCGCCGCTCTTCGCTCTATCCCTTAACAATTAATCGCTTCCGCGCCCACGACGTTTCCGATCGCGGCCGAGTAAAAATGTCATCTATCGAGCGAGGACGCAGGAAATAGCTTGTAAACATCCTACCATCAGCTGGGAGTGGTTATGGAGCGAACGACGGAAGGAGCTGTATGTAGGCAATTTTTAATCTGCGTGTATGTCAATTTTTTTAAAGCCTGTTTACTCCTCTACGCGCTATGCTAGCACCTTCAATCTTCCATAAGACACTTTCAATCAATAATGCTTTATCCTTCGATCATTATTATGTACTAGATTCCCGATGAGCGGTTGAAAAACGGTACGTGACTTTAGGCCACGGAGTCACAATGACGTTGGTGGCGATGACAATGCTTACCAAATTTTTACACTATTACTCAAATGATTGAGGATACTAGCTGCCCTACTCCTGTAGGTCAATTATTCAAATGATTGAGGATACTAGAAAAATATTTTGCAACCTTAAATGTATCTTTCTTCTTTAATCTTTATCTTTAAAAGTTCATACTCGTAGTAAGCTGAAGTTGTTGATCCAATGTTCCAATGTTCCAATGTTTTTTCAGATTTTGTTATTCGAAATTTAAATGTATACTTACATATGGCAAACAGGACCTTGCGTTTTTGTTTCGGATCAAAGGATCCGGAACAAATTCTGCACTGGGCCCGCGTGGTGGTTAATGGCTGGTTCTCCCTATCCATCCAAGGAAGGCTTCGTGCCACAGTGGTACCCCAGCACAACAGCAGCTCTCTGCAGGGGGACATAAAATAAGTTAATGATGATGTTGACTCTTTTGAAGTCTTTTTGACTGTTTTATTTTTTCTATTGAGTTAAATTTATTTGTAATCAACTGTAGGTATATGTACAATAACCGCGACCGAACCGGCCTTAAACGAACTTAAATCACGTTTTTTATTGAACTAGCTTTTCGAAGTAGCCAATAGCTAACAAATTATTTCCCAAAAACAACAGGTTCCCGCTACACTCGTGCACGGCATCTATCAATATGCCGCGCGCGTCGCCCGCCATCAATCACCGTCGGATAAGGAGCGGCCTTCGCGGCGCGCGCACAGCATTGTTCCACAAACAATAAATTGCAAAATAAAGCCGTGGCCAGTTATGATCTGGACACTTGCATTGCGCTCTTGATTGTGGGATAACATAACTACTCATATCTGAAACTGTTTCATCATCATCATCATCATCATCATCATCATCAGCTCTATTTAGGAATGCTGGGACACGAGCTTTCTCTATGAATGGATAGGAAGAATGGGGCTTAAACCACCACGCGGGCCCAGTGCGGATTCTGAAGCACGGAGGAGCTTGAGATAATAAATTTTTGGTCACCCATCCAATGACCGGCCTCTGTGAAAGTTGATACGTTGACATGAAACACTTTTAAAAGTCAAAAAGTCAAAGAACGAATAACAAAGAAAGAATATACTTACCGTAGTTTTGTTTTTTTTTTTAATTAGGTATATTATTTAATTCTGTAGATTCAAACATCTTTACTGGCACCGTGGTCACATTTGAACGTGATTAGGATCGTAAGAAGTGTTTTATTATAATCTACGTTTGTAGTTCAGTACTTCCTTTTGCCAGTTGGTAACTGGCATAGCTAGCCAGGTACACCTAAAACTAGCCCTACCATCACCAACCAACAGAGTTGAATCCGAAACCTCTGAATCAAAGACCGATGGTTTAACCACAACACCACAGAAGCGGTTTAAAGAAAGAGAGAAACAACAACAACGCTAAGAAACGAGAACCTTTTTTTAAAGACTTACACTCACTTGCAAGAAAGATTTTTATCTTTTTAATGCCACTTTAAACCTTAATGTTTCATTAAAGCATTGCAAGAAAGAAATTATGATGCATTTTAAAGCTCCTTTAAAATTGAAATATGGATATGTCAAATTTATCTAATGAAGTGTCAAACCACCCATTAACGGTATTTTGTATTGCACGAAGCGACTTTAGCGCATCAGGCCTCATTAAATTACATTTTAGAGGTTAAAATTTTAATGGGTCGACAACGGGCCATTAAACTAATTTGACGTAGTGTTTATTTTGTATTTTCGCTGAATATGTCGTTGACCAGCCTATCGTCGTTATCGGAACCAGAAGATGTTCGTCGCCGCCAGATCCCAGACAGAATAAATTTATTCCAAAAACTTGACGGAGAAGAATTCCGGCTGTGCTACCGAAATTCAAAGGCAGCGCTGCAGCTTCGAGGCCGCCTCAATCTGGAGCCACAGACCCTGAGGAGTTAGGCCATTTGTGGTCTTACACAGCTTCTGATCTGTTTGCGGTTCTTCGCGACGAAGTCCTTCCAGATGGTGCTAGCTGATCTGGCGAATATAGACCGTACAAAAGGTGTCTCGTAAGTTGGCTGCATTAAGCTCCACAACCTATATCAAAATGCCTGAAAGAAATAAGCTCCGAGAAGTAGCTGAAGATTTTTATCCCATTGATGGGTTTCCACGTGTGGCAGGAGCTCTTGACTGCACCCATGTGAAGATCAACAGCATTGGGGGCTCATTAGCTGAAATGTTCCGCTGCAGAAAAGGATATTTTTCCATCAATGTTCAATAATGCATCACTAAAAATAAGGGATATTATAGCACGCTGGCCTGGCTCGGTGCACGTTTTTACGAGCTTTCTGCTTCATGTTATCGTATAGAGATTTTAATTGTTCTGTCCCTCTGCTCCCTGTCGTAGAGTTGCTGTTGTATTTCCTAGTAATTTCAATCCAGGCCTCTTTCTTTTTGTTGATAAATATTGTCCCCGTTCTTTTATTTTCAATAACATACTTACTTATATCTAGAAAACAAAGTAAATCAGTACAAAATTATAAAACTTACTGTTTTATGAGATCAGCCAATAGTGCTTTTTCTTCAGGGTGCCAAGTGCGAGTTTCATTCGCCATTCGATCACGTAAACGAAAACGAGAATTTGTATGGCAAAATGGTAACTCTTCTCGTATGTCGCCAGGAGGCGCTGCTTCAATGCCATACTAATTTTCGTTTTCGTAAACGTAATCGAATGAATACGGATAGTAAACAAAACTCACACTAGGCAGCCAGAAGTATATTTGCACCTCGTTCTCGTTTTTTTATTCCGTTTTTTAGACATTTTCACTAACAAAATAATACCAAAATAATAAAAGTTTAACGCGACTTTAAAGTTATCAAACCATCTATGTCAGACACGGCTTGTTTTCGGCCAATTTAAACACAATTATTGAATACTTTTCAAAACAAAACGCAACCACTCGTTCATTCCATTCATTTTTTAAATTTATTATTGGCAACAATGTATAATGCTCTCATTAGTTAAAGGATCAAGTTTTTAGCCTAAAGTAGCTTGATGCAACAAACTAACGAAATCATTATTTTAATGATTTCATTAGTGATAAAGTGGCATTAACTAAAGAAGGTTTAATGTGAAGCTTCTTGCAAGTGGGTGTTAGTTAACTTGTCTTCAAAGATTGCATGCATTATAGAGTGCGAAATTGGACTACTTAAGAATAATAATTAAAATAAGAATTTATTATTAGAGCTAAGATTGGTGTTTCAATTTCCACTGTCCAAAACGCTAGGAAAGCAACAGTTTCAACGAACAAAATTGGGACAAACATCGTCAACCAAGTGGCGTCACCAGAGGGTAATAAACAAGAAATACCGTCCCCTGGGCACTCGCGCGAGTTACAACCTGGCGGCTAGGGTTGGCACTTACATTTTTATATAAAACATAGTTTTAGGTTAACAGACAATGCAGCTCAGTGCCAGTATATCGCTGTATGATGTACGGACCAAATGAAGGTAGAGAACCCCTACTCTTGAACTAATATAGATTACTATACTCCGTTTCAAGTGTCGACCAAGACTACCTACATGCCAAGAGTGAGTGAGACGAAGACGGAAAGTCATGTCACGTCATGAGAAAAACAAAATACAATCAGTTTGTTGTAGAATTTTAAAGGAAAAACGCTGGCAGAAGACAGAATTCTTTTTTTTAGAGCTTGCCGATTGCCATTTGGCATTTTTAGCTTCGCCGGGCTTTAGGGCATTTTTGGATTAGAAACCTACACTTGCAATTTTTTTTACAAGTTGCGTGTAGTTATTCTACTCTTATGTCTGGCATTTACGAAAGCGAAGCGTCGTGGTCTGCAAAATCATGCTGAGTAAACGCCAATTCAGTGTCATTTATGTAAAAAAAAAACGTAAATACAATTTTTACTTGTGAACGACATAATAACTAGCTTACTAATCGCTATAACTTCAGCACATTGGTGATCATGGCGCATGCAACGGTCCCAAAGTGTCAGATGCTCAAAAACAGCCAAAAATATTGTATGAACCCCTTTAATAATTACTTTAATTTATCTTCTTATAAGCTCGCAGGTCGCAGCCCTGTATATGTGACCTAGTTCCGCCCTTCCTCATGGACACCAGAAATACCGTGACCCGTGATGTATGCGGCGACAGCTACGCCGGCGTCACGTTGTCACTGTAATACAGATCTGGTCCCAGATCCTCAAAAACTTGCTGTATGATAATATTTTGTACTAACTGTTTATAATAAGGATTAACGCAAACTACTATTTATAGGTATCATATAGCGGTTTAGCGGTGCAACTCCGTCGAAACTTCGAGTAAAGCTATAATACTTATATAACATGTAGTTTGCACTTATCTCCGTTATAAAACCTTTAATCAAAATGGAACGTGAAAGTTTAATACAATAACAGTATATTTGATACTGTCTTTGCAACCGCCACTGTGGTCTCGTAGTTTAGACCACCTATCTCAGATCCAGAAACCCCAGGTTCCCACCTAGCGGAGTGTCGTAAATGCATGTTTGTAAAGAAGCTTAAGGGGGCTGAGGGAATATAAATTCTTCATTTCTATCGTTACTTATCACATCATTGTAATACCTAATATAATTTATTTCTATAACTTTGACACTGGCTTATGTGTAAACCTCACCAAACCATCAAATAAGAAATAAAGGACAAAGACATAGCCCGCTAGTGTACCACCGCGTCATTGGCATCGATCAATTGGCTTGTAATCATCTTAATAGAATGCAATTGACTTAACCTTGTCTCCAGGAGCCGCTGCAGCCACTGCCATGATCGTTACTGTTGATGATGGCAAACTGCCCTACTTAATGTAAGTGCATTGCTTGCGAAACAGCGTTTCGTATTTGTAAAAATATTATGATCGGATGTTAACGACGGTAGTTATTGACATTGAATGGGCGCCTTTGGCTTTCAAAGTAAAAAAGTAAATAGTGTTAAATAATTTCGGCGGGCTGGTTAGAACCACGATAGCTCAATTGGGAGAGCACCTGACCGATATGTTAGAAGGGTGCAGGTTCAAATCCTGCTCGTGAGAAAAAAATTTCAACATTTGTGTTTTTGTAATTTGTTTCGCAACAAAATTTGCGTTAAAATTATATAAACAAAACAAAAACATTTTAATCTCTACAACTTGCTTTAAAAATCGCCATTTCATGAAAATTATATGTAATCATCATCATCTCAGCCAAAAGACGTCCACTGCTAGACAAAGAGCTCCCCAAAAGATCTTCACAATGACCAGTTTTGTGCTGCTGTATATTTTTTTTTTTTTATTTTTTTTTTTTTTATTTGGGAAACAAACAATACAAAATAGTAAATATAAAAATACACAGTAATCAGTAAAGTTTCTAGTACTAGTTAACACATGTAAAAAAATATATTAGGACTCTAAGACAGTTCTTAAAGTTTTTAAATGTACTAATTAAGAATTTAATTTAATTTAAGTATTATTCTAATTCATTAAGTAAAAGTTCACATACCTTAGTTTTAAAATTTGAAACGTTACAATTAAATATCTATTGATGTGAATTTTTTATTGTAAACATCACAACATCTAAATAAAAATGTATTACCTACATATTTAGTGCGGGTAGTTGGTAAAGAAAATAAATTATTAAGACGAGAACTTATCCGAGGGCATCTTATACCGATACTTTCTAATAAGAATGGACTGTCAATGATGTTTCTCAAAACTTTAAAAAGAAAAACTTGGGAATGCTAATAGGTTGTTGTCTATCTCGAAGCAATCGATAGGATAGATGTTTCTGCATCCTTCTATTAATTCTTTCTATAGACTCTATATGTACTTTATAATCTGGATTCCATACTACAGATGCATACTCCAGGACACTTCGAACATAAGAGTTGTATAGGAGCACAAGAGTAGAACACTGCTTAAAATCTCTACCTATTCTCATTATGAATCCAAGCATCCGGAACGCCTTTAATGATGAAATGAGCTATAAACGTTAACCTGCTGTCCAAGATAACCCCCAAGTCCCTCACCTCGGTAACTCTATTAATATTTTTATTGTATAACTTGTACTCGAATTTAATTACTTTAGATTTACGGGTAAAGGTGATAATGAAAACTAGTTAAGTTGGTAGAAATAAAAAGATTTTTTGTTGTCTCAAAGCCACTTCAGTTTATTCAACATAAATATATAATATTTTCCTTTCATATTGTAAGTGCTAAGTGTTACCAATACTTATTTACTCTTGACTTCTATGGTACATAACTTACACAGAATCGTGGATGTTACTTAAGAATTAGATTACTCCTAATACATATTAGCATGTCATGACAACGTAATCTTTAGCGGAGAACCAGTACCAATTTAAAGTCTTAATAGATGTTATGCAAAAAACCCCTTAAACTCAGGGTCGCTATCCGAGTTCGCGTTTGTGATTAAACCAATCCCAAATTGTGTAATAGAAACAAACCTAACAAGCACTTGCAAAATTAAACTGGCGAGGAACACTGACCTGGTGAAATCCTTCTAAGGCCATTCAATTACCTGCCCAGACCATCCCGAACAGTGGCGGCTCGGCGAGCTGGGCCTCTGGCTCCAACGGGCCGAGCGTCCCCTGATCGGAATGAAGCACTGGTACTTTCCTTCAGCCTATCAGCATTCCCGGTGGAACATGGCCTTTCACACCCATGTGGATAGGATGCGTTTATGAATAAGCTCTTCTTTACTTCATAAAATATCAATGAGATCAAATGTTATGGACATGAACACGACCATCACTATGAATGTATATTTAACTATAAATAATAATATCCCATTCTGAAACAACAACCATGTGGATGAATATACGAATTACAAATATACCTTTTCAGATGCCAAGTTGGAAATTTAGAAAGTGGCTAACTTACATGCAGGCGTCTTTTGATTCTTCAACTTATGAGTCCATTGTTGATATTTCAGCCAAAGACATCCTGCAAATTCCCTCTCCTGACCCTGGAAGACACATGGCCATGATAGCGGAATCTAACCAAAAAATAAACGAACGAAATTCTCAGAAATGAACTTACCAAATTTTTAAATATGATAATGATTCATTTCTTTTGAAATGAGGGCCGATGATTACAGATTTTTCCCAGCCCTGGGGCTTCGCCCCATCATGAACTTGTCCTTCCTCTCAAAAATCAATCTCCAAAAATGCCAACGCGACCGGCTGTCTCCCTGACAGTTCGTGTCGTGTCAATCGACTTTTTACTTTTTAAACAACCACACCAAAGATGAAGAAATCGATCAATATCGCATCCACAACATTTTCGAGACTGCTCGCGCCATCTATTGAGACACTTCAGAACTAAACTCAACAGAATTAATAAGTTTGTTTTGAAAGTTTATTTTACTATTCTATAAATAACTATACGTCAAAATTTGCAACGTTACAATACACCCCCTCCAATGAAAGTTTCGAACGTAGTGAGAAACTACGCTGCCCTCAGCGTCAGTAAATAAAATCCTACCAGAGGAGCGTACAACATTGACCAAAAAACATCTAGAAAATTTGCAATGAGACAAACAAAAAAAAAAATAGAAACTAACCTAAGGGTTTGCCTTGGCATCGCCGGAGCTCCGAAGAGACACCGACACACATACGTGGCCTACGGCATGGTGGGTAAACAAACAACTTACCAACTAAAACACCATAGCCATAACCCACAAAAAAACAACTCCCAAACAAACTACGGTATGGTGGTGGGTAACAAATTTCCGGTAAAAATCACCAAATACGGTAGTCTTGGAAAATAAAAAAAAACCCATCCTATTTAAACCAATTCCTGATCTTCAAACTCCCCACCCCGCCAACTTCAGGACTAATGTTATTGATCCATCCGGAAATGCGTATTTATCTGCTTACATACTCCTTTCATTCATTCACCTTTTACCCATCAACTATCCAAACTCCTTTCTAATCTTATCAATCATCCATCATCTAATATAGTGTAGCAAACAAGTTTATTTACTTTTGCCACCGCTGTCACTAACCCCCTGAGTTTTATAGGAGACACTCGTAACTCCCTACCTTATGAAAATGTAGGACAAAATTTCCTAAAAAAAAAATGTCATTAATATTGGTTCACCAATATTAATTGACCTCATCAACCGTCTTCGGGATAAACCCTCGAGTTGTGAAAGAACATATTTTGTTTTTAAGCAACCGTCAACGCAACGTCAGCTCGGGTTGGTAACAAAAGCAACCGTCTTTGCGGAGTAAGACCGCTCGAGTTGTAATATATAAATTTTACTCAACCGTCAACGCACTATCCTCGGGTTGGTAAATAAAAGCTTACAAAATAACTTACTTAAAGTAGGTACAAAACAAAACTAGAAGCATGCGCTCTAGTACGCTTGAGCAAGCATAAAACCCTTAAAACTAATTTAACTAGGCTTTCTAGCTAAGAAAAAAAAAGAAAAGAAAGGGTTTTTCGCCTTGGCATCGCCGGAGCTCCGAAGAGACACCGACACACTAAAAGTGGCCTACGGCATGGCAGGCTAGTAACGCACCTTTAACTTCGAAATATGCCAAGCACCTAGTGGTTTTCCATCTAGTGATACTAACTCGTAGACTAAAGGAGAAAGTATTTTAGCCACTATGCACTTCTCAAACTTTGGCGCGAGTTTGGAGGCTTTATATTTCGCGGCATCACTTTGGACAAATGTTTGTTTCCACACTTCCTGACCTACCTTTAAGGTCATTGGTCGTCTGCGGGTGTTGTAATACTTCGCATTTGTCTGATGCGCTTTAAGGATCCTCTCCCTGACCTTTTCAAAGACCTCCTTTAAAATACCGAACTCGCCCGCATATTCCTCCCTAGGCATCGTTACTTCATAGTCGCCTTTTTGCGACTTTATATAAAATGAACCATTTATGATCGGCTCCCTACCATGCACTAAGAAGAATGGCGAAAACCCTGTGCACTCATTTACAGCGCTATTTAACGCGAACTGTATCTTGTACAGATTCACGTCCCAAGTCCTATGATCGTCCTTGACATAAGACGAAACTGCTGTCATAACAGTTTTATTATATCGCTCGACTAGGTTGACTTGTGGCGTGTATCGTGGGCCATAATGTACCCTGGGGACGTTATAACGTTCTAATAGCCCACGAAATTCCGATCCCGTAAATTGAACCCCATTATCGGTAATTACGGTTTCAGGAACTCCATGTGCTAAAAGGACAAAATGTTCAAACGCCTTAGCCACCAAAGCACTAGTCGCACGACGCAAAGGAAAAAGCATTGTATACTTGGAGAAACAGCAAGTTACCACCAAAAGATGAACAAAACCCGAGCGTGACTTAGGCAAGGGACCCACTAAATCTACCGAGAGAACTTGGAACGGCCTATAGCACTGTTTCGGTTGGCCCATGAGCCCTGGAGTTAGTCGCGTGGAGTGCTTGTACGCGGCGCAAGTACCGCAGTTCCTCACGAATTCCACCACGTCACGGTACATTCCTGGCCAGTAAAACTGCAGAGAAAGTTTTCTGTGAGTTTTAAACACGCCGAAATGTCCGAACGCAGGTGGCTCGTGATGATCAGCAATAACTTTTGCTCGCTGTGCTTTGGGCACAACCACCTTCCAATCGAACTCCTGAGTCAAATTGTACTTGGACTTACTAAACCGATACAGCGTGCCATTTTCCACTCTATAGTTCGGAAAGTTTAGCGGATTACTTTGACAACTTTTAAAAATTCGGTCGTACCAGTCGTCTCCACTGTCGCCAACAATCGCTTCGACTGCTAGGAAACGTGATAACGCGTCCGGTACGACGTTGTCTTTTCCCTTCCTATGCACGACCTTAAAGTTGTATTGTGATAACCGGCATCCCCATCGTGCTAAACGACCAGTGGGGTTTTCGAGCCGAAGGAACCACTGCAACGACGCATGATCCGTTATGACAGTGAACTCGCGCGTCCCTAAATAGGGCTCAAACTTTTCGACCGCATAAATTACTGCCAACGCTTCGCGTTCCGTCGCACTGTAGTTTCGCTCGTTTTTATTAAGAGACCTACTGATGTATGCAATTGGGTGCTCTTCTCCGTTCTGTACCTGTGTTAACATACCGCCTATTCCATAACTTGAGGCGTCACAGTGTACAGTAAAAGGTTGGTCAAAATCAGGACAGGCTAAAACCGGAGCCGAAACTAACGCGTTTTTGAGGTCGTTAAAAGCGGAGTCTGCCTCCGAGCTCCAATTAAACTTGACCTTGGTGCTCGTCAGCGCGTTTAAAGGAGCAGCGATAGTTGAAAAATTCCTTATAAACCTACGGTACCACGAACACGTTCCTAAAAACATTTTTACCTCTTTGGGGTTCGATGGTATTGGAAAATTCAGTATCGCGCTCACTTTATCCGGATCCGTTCTCAAACCGCACTCATCCACGACATAACCCAGATATTTCAAAGTACGCCTAAAAAACTTACTCTTTTCAAAATTTATGGTCAAAGACGTACTTTTAATCCTATCATGCAACCTATTCAGCAATAGAAGGTGCGTCTCGTAATCCTCACTCACCACAATTATATCATCAACATAGCAGAAAATCATGCCCTTTGTGACGTCACTACAAAATGGATGCCCAAACAACATATCCATCAGTCTCTGTTGTCTAGCGGGTGCGCCACAAAGTCCGAAAGGCATAACTTTGAATTTGAACAGTCCTCGTCCGGGAACAGTGAAACTCGTTTTTTCCTGAGCAGCCTCTTCCAAAGGAATTTGCCAAAAACTGGCTTTAAAATCAACGCTGCTAATAAACTTAGCGTTTTTCAGGCTGTCCAGGATCTGCGGAATGTATGGAATGGAGTAAGCGTCACCTTTGGTGATAGCATTCAGCTTACGGCAATCCAAACAAAAACGCCAGGAACCGTCGGATTTTGGCACCATCAGTACAGGATTGTTCCACGGGCTCTCACTTTTGGTGACCACATCCAATTCCAACATCCGGTCTAACTCCTTGTGGAGTTGACCTAACTTCTCTGGGGACATTGGATATGGTCGACACTTTATGGGAGGAGAACCACCGGTGTCAATCGTGTGCTGAATCAAACTAGTCCGACCCAAACCCTTACGTTCGAACGAGATGTCCTTAAAACTTTCAATCATTGAATCTGCCAATTCCTTCTGGAGCAAGGACAGATCCTGAAAAGATTGGACAGAAGTTACCGGACCACTCAAATTTGAAGAATTAACTAAAAAATCAGGAGGTGAGTTAACGTACGCTATGCTTTTAAATATCTCTGGCATTAAATTAAAAGCTTTCCAGAAATCTACGCCTAAAATAATATTTGAGACGATTGATGGTATTACATGAAATCGAATTATTTTTGTAACATCATTAAAAGTTATAGGTAATGTCATGAAACCGATTGTGTCACACTCGGACCCATCAGCGACGGTAACTTTAGAGTCCGTGGAAGATTCCACTGGATAACCCGCGTTTATTAATCGTGTGTGAGCTCCGTTACCAATTATGGAAACAGCTGCGCCTGAATCTAAAAGACCACAAATTGTCAAATCCAATAAATTTACATTTAAATACGGTCGTATATCACTAGAATGTGGTTCAAACAAAACCGGGGCGACGTTATGTGATTCAAAGTATTTTACCACTAAACCTTGCCAATATCTCCAATCTTCAGGATCGGCCCTACCTGAAGTGGTTTCACCACGGTTTAAACTTATTAGTTTTTTTGGCTTTACGTTACACTTGGGACACGACCTAACTGTATAACCGAGCTCACCACAATTGAAGCACTTCACTCTTTTGTCGTCAGCCGTACACTGTGCTCGAGAATGAGTGTTCACTTTACACCTATTACAAAACCCGACCTTTTTGTTTGCATCAAAATATTTGGGTTTATTTTCCGGTGTCCGAACAAAGTTGTTCTTGTTCGGTTGTCTGTAACTTTGTGTAGGTTTGTTCCCTACTACACTAACCGGTGTCTTACTTTTACCCTTATAAACTAACTCGGGATTCAAACTCGAGGTCTTGGGTGGCTCAGTAAACAAACTTGTTTTTTGTCGTGCTGCCTCTAACCTACGGCAGACGGTCTTCAAATCCTTCACCGTTTCAAATTTTTGTAACGCCAGTTGATCCGTGAAAATTGGCCTAACATTGTTTAGTAAAATTTCTACCTTATCTTCTTCGGACAAAGGTTTCTTCAGTCGTGAAAACAAACAACTCATGACTGCGAAATAAATATGAACGGGTTCATCTTGACCTTGGGTCCTAGACCGAATCTCCCCCATTAGACGATAATCGTAGCCGACAATTTCAAAATCCTCCAAAAGCAAAGAACTGAGGTCTTGCCAAGAGGAGATTTGGTCCTTGATGCCTCGGTACCAGATCAAACCCTGATTTGAAAATAGAGAAAAGGCAGATCTAAATAATTTTTCTTCAGAAACATTATAAGCAATAGCATGTTCAGTAACCGACTCTATAAAACTACGGGGATTTCCCATGCCGTCAAACTGTATCTTCCACTTGGCGACGTTGGAGTCCGCCGAACAAGCGATTGCAGATGACCCTGGCACCTGAGGTTCCATCGCTTTGTCATTTGCTGGTGGTGACAAAGATGAGAACGATGAACCAGATTCATGCGAATCCAGCCGCTGACGTAAATTCTTCAAGACCTCGATGAGGCCAAACTTCGCCTTGACGTCAGCCTCTGCCTCCGCATTCACCCTATCCAACCTAAACCAAGAATGGCAAAACAAAGCCCTAGCGCGAGCCAACAAACTTCGTTCACCGGAGGACTCAAAGTCATCGATGCGTTTCCGAAGGTCTTTTAATTTGTCGCTAATAACCGGCAACTCCTTCGCTGGAAGCGCGTCGTCGTCGCCTAAAATATCACCAGGCTTAAAGTCGTTTATCAAACCTTTCAACTGTTTTCTCAATTTCAAAACTGTGTCCTCAGGTTTTTCGCCACGAATAGTAACCTCATAGACCAACTCGTCACGATGCAACGAATAAAGGTGCACTATGTTCCAATCCATCTTAAAATGAAAACCAAAAAAAATTATCGAAAAGCTATAAAAAACCTAAGTTGAAAACAAATAAAGTTAAGTATTTTTAATATATTAATTGTTGCTAAGTTCTCCACTGAAGATAACCAAAACAAAATAAATTTGTCCTAAAAAATTTTTCAAAGTCATGGTCACCCTACTTGAGGAAATAAACATATTTTTCCAAGTGATTGGTGACCAATATACAAATCGCCTTTAAACTGTTATCTGAACACCAAATACCTTAGTTACTTATTAAATTATCTCCTTTAACAATGTTAAATTTCTATCTTATAGTTTACATTTAATTATTTTTACCACAATTTGTAACAAAATATTTGCAATGCATGTTCAATGTTAAGACCAATAAACTTATCCATACATCCTTTTACATTTTCAACAAGAAATAAAATCCACTGTATTTTATTTCTTATTTTCTTATTTGTATAATAAAACAACACTTTGTTTACTTCAGATTATCAAATATAAGTACAGTAAATTATTAGTAATAGTAATAAGTAAACCATAAGTAATTACTTTATAGTATGTGAACAAATAAAACAAACCCTAATAAAAATGGATTTAAGTTTGTTGCATCAAAATTTCTACAAAATTTAATTTTTGTAAATGCACTTAAACTTTATAAACTACACAACCATATAGGTTATTTATGTCCACAAAACATTACTTCCTACACTTTACCGATACAAAATTACTAATACTTAAGTAGACATGTTATTTTTCACTTTAAACTACTTACTTAAAACAAAATTTCAGTATGTATTACATTAAAATAACAAATTTGGGTTAATTTAATCACAATAGTGGGCGCCATTGAAAACTAGTTAAGTTGGTAGAAATAAAAAGATTTTTTGTTGTCTCAAAGCCACTTCAGTTTATTCAACATAAATATATAATATTTTCCTTTCATATTGTAAGTGCTAAGTGTTACCAATACTTATTTACTCTTGACTTCTATGGTACATAACTTACACAGAATCGTGGATGTTACTTAAGAATTAGATTACTCCTAATACATATTAGCATGTCATGACAACGTAATCTTTAGCGGAGAACCAGTACCAATTTAAAGTCTTAATAGATGTTATGCAAAAAACCCCTTAAACTCAGGGTCGCTATCCGAGTTCGCGTTTGTGATTAAACCAATCCCAAATTGTGTAATAGAAACAAACCTAACAAGCACTTGCAAAATTAAACTGGCGAGGAACACTGACCTGGTGAAATCCTTCTAAGGCCATTCAATTACCTGCCCAGACCATCCCGAACAGTGGCGGCTCGGCGAGCTGGGCCTCTGGCTCCAACGGGCCGAGCGTCCCCTGATCGGAATGAAGCACTGGTACTTTCCTTCAGCCTATCAGCATTCCCGGTGGAACATGGCCTTTCACACCCATGTGGATAGGATGCGTTTATGAATAAGCTCTTCTTTACTTCATAAAATATCAATGAGATCAAATGTTATGGACATGAACACGACCATCACTATGAATGTATATTTAACTATAAATAATAATATCCCATTCTGAAACAACAACCATGTGGATGAATATACGAATTACAAATATACCTTTTCAGATGCCAAGTTGGAAATTTAGAAAGTGGCTAACTTACATGCAGGCGTCTTTTGATTCTTCAACTTATGAGTCCATTGTTGATATTTCAGCCAAAGACATCCTGCAAATTCCCTCTCCTGACCCTGGAAGACACATGGCCATGATAGCGGAATCTAACCAAAAAATAAACGAACGAAATTCTCAGAAATGAACTTACCAAATTTTTAAATATGATAATGATTCATTTCTTTTGAAATGAGGGCCGATGATTACAGATTTTTCCCAGCCCTGGGGCTTCGCCCCATCATGAACTTGTCCTTCCTCTCAAAAATCAATCTCCAAAAATGCCAACGCGACCGGCTGTCTCCCTGACAGTTCGTGTCGTGTCAATCGACTTTTTACTTTTTAAACAACCACACCAAAGATGAAGAAATCGATCAATATCGCATCCACAACATTTTCGAGACTGCTCGCGCCATCTATTGAGACACTTCAGAACTAAACTCAACAGAATTAATAAGTTTGTTTTGAAAGTTTATTTTACTATTCTATAAATAACTATACGTCAAAATTTGCAACGTTACAATAACATTACATTTTTTGGGGTTAAGGTTTAACAAATTAGTATCACAATACTCGGAAAGTGCGTTCAGGTCATTCTGTAGTAAAGTGCAGTCTAAGGACGTGGCAATAGTTTTAATTATGTTTATACCATCAGCGTATATTAAACCATTTGAATTTTTAAAGATCATGACAATGTCATTAACAAATAACTTGAACAAGAGGGGACCGAGATGAGAACCCTGCGGCACCCCCGAGGATACCGGGACAAATGTAGAACAGTAACCCTTCATTGCAACAGCCTGACTACGATCTCTATATACTTTACAATTTATTTTTTTTATGATTACAATTAGCCATTGCACCAGACAACAATGTACAATAAACCCTGAGCTATTAAAAAAGTCCGATTAACTATAAAACTTTTCCGGTGTCCAAAAACGCAAAAACTATAGGCCATTGTTGGAATTAGTATTCAATCGATACATCAATTTGTCGGCAATCGAGATGTGCATCGGGATATTGAGTCAGTCATCCGAGTTGCGAATTTAAAGGGAACTGCAAACGGAGGCGGCGGATGCACTGATAAATGGGTTTATATTTAAATTATATAAACTTGAAGTTTTACATAATTATGATTTACAATACTCCGTTTTATTTACGTATTAGTACTGAGCATAATTTTAAATTGTATACAGTCAATGAAGCTGTAATATGAACTAATTGTAGTCCGTATATCATCCGTATAGTAAGATTTTAAATTCATATTCCGCAATACCGAGTTTTAAGTCTACTTCAAAAAACTATACTAAAATAGTTTAAAGTTTTCTTTCTAGTTCTGGTTTAAGAGCCAGTTGAGTTTGAACCAATAAACCGATTCTAATTAAACTTTGTATCGAGATGGTAAAAGTAATAGAAAACATTTAAAAAACCTTTACATATATATCTGCCTACCTGATGTTACGCAATTGAAAGTTTCAGCAGTCTTGTTGTGATACTCCCTTTATAAGGATGCTAGCGGCCCACCCGCGGCTTCGACCACGTAAACACCCGTAAACCGTGATGTTTCACATCCACTACATTCCTCATCTGCATCTTCCTCCTCCTCCCCCTCTTATATCATCATTGGGTATACCTATTAGCTGCTACCTACTTGCGAAATTTCAAGTCTAATACCACAATCGTGTCAAACCATGAATATCATTAATTAATAGAATAATACAAAAAGGCTGAAGTCCTTTTTGACAATATTTGCGCATATATCGTTTTTCTTGTATCTGTTACCACTCGACAACATGGCGTCGGAACAGTCAGTCCGTTTTCTACCCATTACGGAACTGCCCTTGATTGACCACAGCCTCATCTGCAGCAGGTTGGGTCCATTACACAAAATATAGAGTACCCAGAAATACACGTGCGTATAGACACGGATCCCGCCGTCTCCTTTTCTCTCCCGGACTAAACGTGCTGGTATTAGGAACCACCATCATACTGTACCGACAATCAGTACTCGTACCAAAAAATTTGGCAAGTCGTTCCTCTGTAAGACCATTCGGCTTTGAAATTCTTTGCCGGCGCATGTGTTTCCCAGCTCCTATAGTCCCGGGTCTTTTAAGCGGGACGTGAAACGGCATTTATGCAGGCCGTCATGAATGGGTGCGCTTGTTACCGTGCTTGTTCCACGGTGAGGACTGAGGAGCGCTCTCATTATTTTGGACGGCTGCTTACCATCAGGCAGGATGTGGTCAGTGGACAGGTTGTCTGTGCGTGTGTTGCTTGAGCGCATTTGTATGAAGCTTATTTTCTACAGTCTCTTTATTTTGTGATCATTAGCAGTAGAATCTAGGACGCTCCTAAGATTTGTTGATATAGTTTAATAGTAATAATACGAAACATTTTTTATTCCTACTGGTTTTTAAAACTGATTCCAAGTCTTACGTCTCGTAGGGCTAGGAATGAGATCTGTCGCATACTAAATCACGCACCATACACTTAAACACACACACACCCTCTCACCCTCACACACTACCCTCTCACACCCACACACACATACCCTCTATCTCACACACACACACATACAATATTATTGTAAGTTAGTACATAAGTTGAAAACCTGTTCATCATCTCAGCCAAAAGACGTCCACTGCTAGACAAAGGCCTCCCCCAAGGATCTTCACAACGACCGGTTTTGTGCTGCTCGCATCCAGCGGCTTCCCGCGACCTTCACCAGATCGTCGGTCCACCTTGTTGGAGGCCTGCCCGTGGTCCTGGTCCTGTGGTCCTGTGGTTAAAACCTGTTGTCAATTCTAAATTTTGGAACGCGCTATTTTACCCAGAGGTGGACGTTTGTGGCTGCACTGCACTATATGTAATGTTACCTATGTTATGTTCCAAATAAAAGTTATTTTATTATTATTATTAATTACATGCTCTTCCGTGCTTCGGAAGACACGTTAAGCCGTTGGTCCCGGCTGCAATAGCAGTCGTTAACAACCACAAATCCGCACTGGGCCCGCGTGGTGGTTTATGGCCCGTTCTCCCTTCCCTATCCATCCATCCAGGGAAGGCTCGTGCCCTTGCAGTGGGGACATAAATGAGCTGATAATGATGATGATTAATTACATCAGCTCTACTAGTGTCACTAGTATCTCTAATAGTTTTTAGGTCTCATCTCATCATTCTGGGAATTCGTAATTCAGTCTTCGGTCAGAGCGGGAACGGGAATGGTATTTCTTTTCATGCATATAAATTAATTTATGAAACCCAAGCCATTGAACTCTTTAATTCGGTCGTTCGAATTAAAACCATCATGGCGGAAACATTTTGGTTAGTTCATTTTACTGTTCCTATCACATATTGAAATAGAAAATAAATAAAATGGCCGTTCCACCGGACGCTAATGGTGTGAAAAAGTTATTATTTGTCATTCCCTGCGCGCGGTCGTAAAAACTAATGGACGATATACACGAATTATAATACAGAAACGTCGTAAAGGGTGCTGTTACGAAATAAAAGTTTTGGCGGGAATGTGGTCAATCCGACAAACTTCGCTTTTTATTGAATCTTTTAATGATGAGACATCATCATCAATTATTATAATACGTAATTGTATTGTTTATTTATCTTAGTACATCGATAGTTGGCGTTTTACTATTAAGTTCATTTCTTAATTCACTGTTTTGAGATGTTTGTTATTTTATTTTATTTATTTTATTTTATTTGGAAAACGATACAGTAACGAAAAACACAGATAGACATAAAAAAAACATAACAGAATACACAATTACAATGTTTTCACATACAGAAACTTACTTAGCTCATTTGAAAATTATATGTAAACAAAAGTAAATTAAAAAAGAATACGCTTGGGCCACTTCCCTAGTGACCCTATAATAAGTAATACATAAATAAATATAAATATGATCTTAATCATTCACACATATACTTACATACATTCATATAAACAAAAATCAAACCTATAAGTATTGAATATAAATATTTGACATTACTACAATCACTATTGAAGTCTACAATCTTATCTTATCTTAGTGGGGCCTGCTGAGGTTTCCCTCTTGCAGTAGCACTTCGACCCATCCGGATCTTTTGTGCAACCCCGTCCTTTTACTCTTCTCCCTCTGTAAAGATAGATGCCATAAGTTTGGCCACGTCCTTGAGAGCGAAGAGCCTGAAGTCCTCCGGTCTCGGATAAGCCGACCCCAGGAGTCCCATTCTTTTCCTAGCCAGAGAGTGGCAGTCACACAGTAGGTGCTGCATTGACTCCGTTTCCTCTCCACATGCCCTACACAAGCTATTTGTTGATAGATGCATTCTGTGGAGCATTTGTTTTGTGGCATAGTGCCCTGTCAAGGCACCGATGGTTAAGTCTACAATACAATTCGACATCGACATCAACAGTCAACAGTCAAGGAATCACATTGAACCAATGTTTGGAAAGAATTTGTTTAGCACTATTAGGTTTGCTAAAGAAGAGATCTAAATCGGAAGCTTCTGCTAGATTATTAAAAGAATTTGCTGATCGAATAAAAAAGAATTTTGTCTATAGTTGGTGGCACTAGAGGGTACAGAAAGAGTGATCGGTCGTCTCAGCTTTCTGTTAGGAACTCGTAGTTTTACCATAGAAAGAAGATGAGGGAGAGATTATGCTTATCATATTCGCTATTCGCTAGTGACGGCGTTTATGTCTTGAATATCGTATCGAACCTTGCGCTCTAATGATTACCAGTAAAAGCTCCACCTCTTCCAATATATGGTTATGAGTTTAGCTGTAGTGCATCAAGTAGTGTTAAGGCGTTGACAACCATGATACAGCGCTCTTAGTCGATTTACATACAAGCAAAAGTGATGCAAATCAAACTCTAGTCAAAGAACTTAAAAAACGCTGTTTGTTTGAAATCTAGCGTTTTTCTAATAAGTATTACATATAAGTATACTTACTGCATTTCATTGACGTACTTTAGTTAAAGAAAAGGATAATCATTTAAATATATTATGTTCGGTAAAATGTCATAATCCTGCATTTATGAAACCATTTCATTGTTGCTAACACCTAGAGTCTATTTTATAACATAATTATATATTGTACTTGGCGTTGTATGTTGTATACTTTTGCTACTGGCTACTCTGCCCGATGGGGATGATCTGGGGCAATTTTTTCATTTATAAAACATACATAAATAGCTCATTTCAGAGTGTTCAGCGCCTTAACAGACCCAAACAATTTTAGAGTCTGCCACCAGTGTCATTTTGCGTAAACACGTGGTAGGGTCACTTATGCGTAAACATGTTACGTGAGAGACTGACGACGTACACACGACGGCCACGTCGCAAAATAAGGAGACTCACAGAAGGCCAACTTAATACATACCGCGCTTGAGCGACGCACACATACTTAGACACTCTCACAGACACTAATTTCGGAACAGCTCGGAACAGTCCGAGCGCAGCTGTTGTGAGATTTCGTGTCCATTATCTATTAAAGCGTCTTCACCAATAAACAGATAAATGATAAGTCTACTTATGAAACGTGCCTACAGAAACGTTGCTACAAATCGTTCAAATATATTGTTATATTATAATTTTTTTTTTCCTTTAGTTCATGGCTTCGTGCGATTAGCACATTTAGCCAGTGTCAAAGTAAATTTTCTTACAAGTAATACATAAATAAACAATATTTCTTTCCTGTATGATGATGATTAATGATAATAGAAATGAGAAGTGAGAAATGATATACCCCCGAACCCCTCGAGTATCTCAGTAAAGTAAAGTAATAATCCACCATTATTTCACATTAATATTCGACATAACACACATTTTAGAAAATAAAACAAAACCGCAGACTTTCCCACCAAGAAGTCCCTAATATATAATTATAAAAACTAAAAGTATGAAAATGTCCTCCTCTCTCCTATTTATTATGCTGTGCCTGACAGGGTCCACAAAGCTCTGTTTATTTATTTAAGACCTGATTATATACATTGTGGCTAAGCATTTAATACATTTAATGAAATGAAATGTGATCGTTGCTCGAACGCGTGTATGAAGATACCCTTTTGTGGGTCTCTTTATTTTGTGGCGACGTATTGTCTCCCCTCCAAGGATAAGCAAATGGGATCGCTGCGCATCGCCGTGACCTAACTCATCGGATCTTTAATCGGCCCCCCGTATCCACTTCATGCGTTCCATCGACTTGTACTGCGTTTCTTACTGCATAGGGATGGGACAGCAGTTATCGATACTGACCGAGAACAAGACCAAAAAAACTCACGTTGTAAAGTAAATTTAAATACAAACTGAAAAGATTGCGCCACATAGCCACGCTGCGCTGCAGCATGAAATGGGCCGGCTCGCCCGGCGTAATACCACCCTCTCACAGAATATCGGCGTGAAACAATGCCACTCGTTGCTGTTGTGTTTTGTCCGGTGAGTGAAAGTACCGGAGGCCCATCTCTCACCCCTCCCCCCTACTCCCTCCTCAAGATCCAACTCCTTCCTCAAGGCTAGCAACGCATCTGCGATTACTTTGGTTTTGCAGATGTCCATGGGTGGCGGTGATTACTTTCCATCAGTTGACCAGCCTGCTCGTTTGCCTCCTTTTAAAATAAAAAATAAAAAAAGATTGGGTTGAATGCTAGATATCGTGAGTCAATCTCTGTAGTTCTGTTAGACTACTGACACAGAATAAGGAGACTGCAGAAGGTAAACTTCATACAAATACGCTCGAGCAGCGCACACATAGACAACCTCACACGGACGCGGAATCTCGCAACAGCCGCGCTCGGACTGTTCCGAGCTGTTCCGAGATCCGTGTCCGTGCAACGGTTCTGTGTGCGTTGCTCGAGCGCGATATTTATTAGCTTACTTTCTGGATCTCTTTATTTTGTGGTACTGACGTGAAAACCAGACACATGAGAGCTTGAGGCTGATATTCGTTACAGCCAGATCGCAGTCATAGTCAATCGGTGTAGAAATGATAATAAACTTACTTATAATATATATTTAATCAAACACTGTAGATAAAAATGGACTGGAAAATTTTGATCATGCGGTGTTCCTTTAGCACGAAGGCTGTGTTACATACACAATCGCCACCCAAACGTGTGCTACCTATCGCGCCATCGGCATAAGGAACCCATGTTAAGGTTCCTCGATTATTTATGTGATTATTTAACGCCTCTAGGTCTCGGGTTCAATTCCCAGGTCGGTCAGTGTGTTTCGGATTTCTTAGCTGCTTTCAAATGCATACGAGTAGCCCGGATTTGTGATCACCAACCTGTATTTGGCAAGCGTGCTGATTAAGCCATTACCCATCAATTGTAGTGATGACTCGATTTCAATGATAGAGGCCTTTGCCCAGCAGTGGAACAGTTATAGGCTATTTATTTATTTACTATTTATGTGCTCCCGATCATCGACAAATCACCACCCACGCCACTAGCGCCTTGTCCCCGTCTAACGAGTGCGCAATAAAATCGTTATTCAATTGAACATCTCGCATTGTGGAGCAATGGCGGCACTTACCCGACTTCACAGACATAATGCCACCTCTACTTAATGGGAGCTGTTTGTTTACAGACTGTTTTGATACGACATAAATCGGTATAGATCGGATGGACTAGCTAGGCACACATTTCTCATAGGTATACCTGCTTTATTCATATACGTATATACATAGTATGTACCTACTTTTATATTATTGGCGTAGCATGAATACACCCCGAGACTTAGTTATTTCCGAAATCCGGTCAAATCAAGAAAATATCTTTAAAAAAATAAATGTCACTTCAAATAAATGATAACATTACAACAAATTTTTAATATTAAACATACTTATATTAATATAAAGATAATTATTCAACATAGTATATTTGAAAAAAGACAAAGTGTTGAAAAAGTTCCACGAGCGGGATTCCAACCTGCGGGTTGGATTGAATTGATGAATTTTTTAAATCAGTCTAGTAGTTTTTGAGTTTATTCGTTACAAACATACATACATACCTACATACATACAAAAATACAAAGGTTTCCTCTTTATTCAACAATTCGTCTTTTTACAAAAATGTTTTTTACACATTTTACGGGTAAGTACTACAGTACCTTGATTTCACCTGATGTTAAGTGATAAGGCCAATTGGTGGAAGCGCACTGCACCCGGGATCAAGTGAGGCAAATTGTAATTGGTTTGCAACAAAATTTGCGTAAAATTTAGCAGGTGTAAATTTGCTTTAATAAATGACGATAAATAATGATAACAATATTAAATTATCACTACAGCTTAAGCACTCTAATTACACTAATGGCACAGAATACAAAGCAAAATACATTTTAACCATAACCACAAATCGTCGGAATACGTGTTGATTGGCACCTTCGCTACTTAATTTGGCTAAACAATGCCTTGAACACGTCGATTGTTCGACGTGGTTAGCGCCACAGTCAAGTTCGCAACACAATAAACATAGGAAACGGTGCGACTTTCACTTGCTAATTAATTGATTGAGCCAATTACAACAATGCTTGCTGCTTCAGACAAATAAGTAACGGGGCAGAGTCGTGGATTGTTAGAGCCGATCATATTCCTCAAGATCACAAAATAAGGAGATTTTTTGAAGGATTTTTTAAATTAAGGAGATTTTTTTTGGACAGTGTTTGCTGATTTCCACTGTGATTGCATGTAAGTGTTAAGGATCTTGAGGAAACTCTACATCGTCTAAAAGTGCATAATCTGATTTCTGATCCCGATACCATACAAGTTGAGTATATACATAATAGGTACGATAATAATAATAATTATATACAACTAGTTACCGGCGGACTTCGTACCGCTTTGACAGTTTCCAATGACAACAAAACAAACAAAACGTTGACAGTTTCTATGACAACAAAATAAACCGCTTAAGAACACCCGTATCGCATGATGGACCCCTATAGCAGCGCCACCTACCGGGTCCAATTGTAAATCTAAACCATTCTCGAATCCACTTGAACAAACACACATAGAAAATATCATCCAAATCGGTCCAGCTGTTTAGAAGGAGTTCAGTAACATACACACGCACAGAAGATTTATATATACTA
The DNA here is from genome assembly GCA_963082485.1 of Eudonia mercurella. Taxonomy (NCBI): domain Eukaryota; kingdom Metazoa; phylum Arthropoda; class Insecta; order Lepidoptera; family Crambidae; genus Eudonia; species Eudonia mercurella. The sequence goes on from OY720042.1 coordinate 553,345, forward strand.
GTGGTCGCCCAGTCGTCGTCGAATTTCGACCGTAATTTTATTAAAGCTGCACGGATTGTATCCTAAGCAATGAAAAATTAAAAAGATAAAATGTGAGTTTGGATTGGAATTGACAGATGTCGGTCGCATTAAAAACAAACAATACGTGGGTGTCAAATACATATGCGTCTGTGTCAAATACATGGTAGTGTGTGTAATGTTGTTTTTGTTGATTTAATGTATTTTTTATGCATAATTTTAAAAAATATTAACATTCGGATAACCTTCTCTATATAAACTATAAGTGTGCGAAATTTCATACGCCTCCGTCCGCGCAATTTTCGTAAAAACGAGTACAAAGTTTTTGCTTCACGTATTAATATATAGATAAAGACTTGATAAAGATTATAAAATAAATTCATTTTGTTTTAACTTAACAAGCATCTATCTTAATTAGGTTAACTGAAGAGGTTAACTTATGAAGGTAAATATATATATTGTATAAGTATTTTAGACTACCAGAAAAAAAACAAGATGCCCTTGGGTCGGCCGCTCTCGTCATCCGTCTAAATCTAGTATATTTCACATCGTTCAGGACATCTATCTTTTAGCTGTGAAGAATAATGGGCGCAAGAAACTACACAGCTTTCATAGAAGCATGGTCTAACGATAGATGTAACGACTTTCGGGAAGAAGACAAATACTTGCGTCGTTGAAGCGCTGATTCATAATATTCTCTATTGTTTTTTTTTCTCGAGGAGTCGATGGCGCAGAGGCTAACGCGCCCGGTCTGCGAGTGCTGAGGTTAAGCAACTTTCGCAAAGGCCGGTCATCGGATAGGTGACCAAAAATGTATCATCTCGAGCTCCTCCGTGCTTCGGAAGGCACGTAAAGCCGTTGGTCCCGGCTGCATTAGCAGTCGTTAACAACCACTAATCCGCACTGGACCCGCATGGTGATTTATGTCCCGTTCTCCCTATCCATCTAAAGGGAAGGCTCGTGCCCCAGTAGTGGGGACATAAAAATGAGCTGATGATGGAATAATAATAATAATAGTCCTTTATGGTTTTGTCTGAGTCCTTTATGGTTTTGTCTAGCCTTGAATTCTCTCAGTACTTTGTTGAGAAATTCAAGGTTAGGTTGTCGATTACGGAGAGGGGGTGAAGTTATGTCGCATTTGTTGTACATGGATGACCTCAAGTTATTTGCACCAAACCGCCAAGACTTGATGAAACTGCTGAAAATTACTGAGACCTTCAGCAGTGCCATCAAGATGGAGTTTGGGGTGGATAAGTGTGCGGTTATGCATGTACAGTGTGGGAGAGTAGTAAATTCAACCAATTTACAACTCTCCGATACGATAAACATCAGATCTCTTTCTGAAGTTGAAACATATAAATATCTTGGTATGTCACAGTCTTTGGGTGTTGATGACGGGGACATAAAACAGTCATTACGGGAGCGATTCTTTTGCCGCCTGAGAAAAGTACTTAACAGTCTTTTATCGGGTGGCAATAAGACGCGTGCCTTTAATGGTTGGGTTATGCCTTTGCTAACATACTCCTTTGGCATACTAAGATGGACTCAGACCGAATTGGACGCCTTGGATAGAAGAGTCCGTCAAATGCTCACGACTTCCAGAATGCTACACCCGCGCTCATCTGTTATGAGGCTGTACATCCCGCGGAGATGTGGGGGCCGCGGCTTTTTAAATGCCAAGGACCTACATAACCGTGAGGTGTGCAGTCTCAGGGATTATTTTCTTAACAGTGCGTGCGGGATGCATTTGGATGTCGTGGCTGTTGATAGACACTTTACGCCGCTGTCCTTGGCAACAGAAAATTGGCGCAAACCAGTGGTGCTAAGCACTCTCGATCGCAAGGAAATATGGAAGACCAAGGTGCTACACGGGCGCTACTATCGGGCTCTAACTGGGCCTGATGTAGATTTGCCTGCCTCGGTGAACTGGCTACGTTTCGGTGACCTCTTTGGGGAAACCGAAGGTTTTGTCTGTGCCATTGAAGATGAAGTTATCAAGACGAATAACTACCGGAAATATATTATGAGGGACGGCACGGTCGACATCTGTCGGGCATGCCGCCGTCCAGGTGAATCACTCCGACATATTATTTCTGGTTGTACTCATCTTGCTAACGGAGAGTATTTGCACAGACACAACCAAGTAGCCAGAATAATTCACCAGCAACTTGCTCTTGGATATGGCCTTGTTGAATCGGAAGTGCCGTACTATAAGTACGCACCTGCGCCAGTACTCGAAAATGGTCATGCAACGCTTTACTGGGATCGCTCTATCATTACGGACAGGACTATTGTCGCCAATAAACCTGATATCGTGGTGGTCGACCGATCCCAGCGCCGGGCAATACTGGTAGATATCACCATACCTCATGATGAGAACCTTGTGAAAGCCGAGAAGGACAAGCTCAGTAAGTACCTTGACTTGGCTCACGAGATTACCGCCATGTGGGATGTGGATTCAACCATTATTGTACCGATAGTCGTTTCGGCAAACGGTCTGATAGCGAAGAGCCTCGATCAACACCTAGAGAGGCTCTCGCTGAAAGGTTGGGTTAAGGGTCAGATGCAAAAGGCAGTACTCCTAGACACGGCACGTATTGTCAGAAGGTTCCTCAATCTGCAGCCCTGACCACCGGTAGCTTGGGCCCTGCCCCGCTGCTGGTGGTACTCTAGGATTAGGTTTTTATAATGTTTTATTGTTTTTATTTTAAAATATTGTAAAAATCTAGTTTTAAGAAAAAATAAAAAAATAAAGGAGATAATAATAATCGTTTATTTGCACAAAACATGGTATAAAATGGTAACATTAAACAATAAAAGGTGCTCATGTTTCGCTAATAAAAATAGCATGCAAATTGTTTACAATGATATTAATTGCGTTACATGGAATCAAGATGGCATTAATAAATAAATGTCTGAATGAAGAAATCACCATTCGTGCACTAAGTAAGACGTCCAACCATATAGTTGGACCTGCCCACAATGAAGTCTGCATTTCTGTATCTGTTTCTGTCGGTATGTCTGTTTGAGCGTGAATGCTTGCTAATCTTGGCTGCATTCTAAACTAGCTTTTGATAGGATGTAAATTACTAATGCTACATTCACAAAAACCTAAACAATTCAATCATGCAACAATAATGTCCGGTGGTTAAAATAAAACCTAAATCAATGTATCCCGTATTCCATTATACTGAAGATTGAAATAGCTTTGTACATTCCTAGCTTTATCATTTCTTTTGTTCTGACATTCCTTTGATACTGCTCGCTTTATTCATCTGGTTCTTATTGGTGTAGACATAAGGTTGGAATTCGAACAGATATTGACGTTTCCGACTGCGGAGGCGGTGCACATGATGGATGCGGTGGCATGGTAAACATTTGGGATGTTTTTGGGATCTTCTTGCATTAGCGCGAATCAAATTTTTCTTTAGCGCCGTGAGGTGAGTTTCATAATTTTTGGTTGACGTAAAACATATATTTTAAAAACTATCTTAAATGACGTACTTATTTTACATGGGCTATTGATCATTTGGGAAGACCAAGAAGTCAATTAAAGTAATAACTGCCCTGCCCTACTGCTGAGCAAAGGCACGTTGAAATCAAGTGATTTCTACAATTGATGGGTACCACGCTTGCACCAAGAAGCGTGACGATTACATAAATATTAAAAAAGCTCATAGAAAAAATAGAACTGTCATCAAGTACCTACTATGGTCTAAAATTCTTAAAGCTGAGGTACATTAATTTTACTGTTTTATTTAAAGATCTACTTATCTGTTTGTGATTTATTTTTATTGTATCTAGACGTTCTAGGCAATGGCCTTTCTAAAGCCCTCACTTATCATTTCAGTTTGTCACAACACCTTATAAAGAATACATAAGGGGCAACGCACACTACATACTTAAGTAATCACGACGTTTAGGCTGTCTAATGATTATTTAACTAACAATACGAAATAACTTCTATCGGATACCACCAAAAGAATGTTCCCTTTGCGTGTTTTAAACATTTTATCAAGAGCGAAATGTTTACTGTTCATTTTTATTTTTTATTTTAACTTCAACAAACGCAGACCTAGTACGTGTACCACTGCGCCATGGATCTCATCAATGTCAATATGATTTTAAACATCACGAATATACATATATATTTTGCAATAAATAGCTAGTGCACAACATTCCTAAGTAATGCATAAAGCACTCAGATGAAGCGAATAAATCGCGTGAATGACAAGTGTTGGCGATTATGCGCGCGCGCAAGCCCGTCCGCCCCGGCCGCAATCGGCACCGATTTATGGTGCCAGCCCTGATTGCCATGCGGTACCGAAAGCTTGCTGCACTCCTCACCACACCACGCTGTTGCACCATTCAAAACTTTGAAGATAGATCATCTTGATGTGAGAACCTACTATTGGTAATAAATATTTACATCAAAATTAGACGTGTACGACTAAGGACATAAGCCACGAAACTGTGTTAATAACACTTACTTAGTTCGCTGGCTCAGCGACCCGAAGATAATTTTTAATTAGTATTGTATGACATTGTGAAAATTGAAATTGGTAGTACCTGATGTAATTTTCGCAAACTTAGATTTATTTTTTTATTTTGTTGTATTTTTGGGTGTTGTGATTGTCCTTTTTTATTATGTGTTTGTTTGTGATGGAAAGTGTCCTTTTATGATAGGGCATTTTCCAATATTTTTGACGCTGTAAGGGAGAAAAGAGCTTGACACTTGCTGAGTTGAGCCCAAAGTAGACTTACGAACCGATGGCATAATGACGTTCATAAGAGCTATTTGTAGCCTTAACTGAATAAATGATTTTGAATTTTGAATTTTGAATTTTGAAGTGGGCAAGCCTCCGACGTTAATGTACGCCATTTTGTTCAGTCTTGTAATTGTTCCAACTGATTCCGATTGGTGGTTATATCTAGTATACATAAATGTATATAATCAAAACCTGAGTTATACGACTCAGAACATAAATCTTTAAACACCTTAATCAAATCGAATCAAAATAAACTCTATTTTGATATCACCCAAACCTACAGAAGTCGATGTAGAAGAAATACTATCACAAATAATGTTGTACGGCCTCAAACGGTCTTTACAGCAACGGCAACAAACAAACGACGATTTACAGCCGAAATAGTTGTCGGAGTCAAACGGATAGGTTTGTTTTACCGACAGTCAAACATTCTTTATTATACGCGATCAGACGCAGACTCCGTTGTACTCGCACTGTTTTAATCACACGAGCGAATGATTAAAGACTACATTAATCACTATACTATATATCAGATATTGAATCTTTAGTATAAGTAGTAAATAGTCTGTATACTGTCCCTGCTGGGCAAAGGCCTCTATCATTGAAATCAAGTCATGATGGGGATTGGTTTAATCACCACGCTTGCTAAATGTGGGTTGGTGATTACAAACCCGGGCTATCCATAAAAAAATGGGAAATGAACCTAGGATCTTCGGGTATCAATCCAAGTGCTTTGCCACGTCCACTGAGGCGTTAATGAATGCTTAATTAAGGAAAATATCATAGATTTTATGGATTGACAAAAATAGATCGCGCATAACAACTTCTAGTACCTAATATTTTTCTTAAATTTACGTGAATACTGGCGTACTCAGTTCAGTTGAATGAAACACTATATATACAACTATGAAATGTGAAATGAACTTGAGGATCCTATGAAGAAACTTAATCGCATTCTTTTATACCTGTACTTGAGAAACGAAAAGGATTTATAAGTAAAATAAGAAAGTAAACATATCGAAATGTATGTGAGCGTTTCTCGCTAGAAAACAGTCAGCATTTAACTTAATCAGTCGGCAATCTCGCGAAGCTCTCCTATAATTACACTGCAGGCACCTCAGCGGAAACACTGGCACGGTGACATTCTCTCGACATTGCTGTATATAGACAACGAAAGACAGAACCTTAGCATTCATTAATACATGCATCATTTTTGCAACTGAGCCAGTAAATTATCATGACGGCTTATGGCAAGCGGCCATCCATCCATGATAACCAGCTCATTGGGGGCACGAGCCTTCCCTAAGGATGGATAGGGAGAACAGGCTATGAACCATCACGCGAGCCCAGTGCGGATTGATGGTTGTTAACGACTGCTAACGCAGCCGGGACCAACGGCTTTACGTGCCTTCCGAAGCACGGAGGAGCTTGAGATGATACATTTTTGATCACTTATCCGATGACCGGCCTTTGCAAAAGTAGCTTAACCTCAGCAATTGCAGGCCGACCCTACCTTCGTAAGGCCACTACACATTCACATGATACATTACACATGTATGTACACTAGTATTGACTGACCCACGACACTATCCTCGTAGAACAGGGGTACGAATACTTGGTTCACATGCGCAATATACCTGGTACAAACATGAACTTGGGCGCTTTTCCCCACCATGACCCGGCCAACCCGAGCCGAGTTCCTAGCCTTCAGAGGCGCCGTCGGGTTGTTCCGCTCCTGATTCAAACGGAGCCCCTCAGAGACTCTAGAAGGGAACGGGGGACACGTTTATTTCATGCTATTCTCTCTAGAAACCCACTGACGGTGTTTCGATCACACGGCTTAGAAACGACAACTTCCCGACAACGAAGCTTTTGATTTCACTTGAGTTGATAGTACAAGAGTACTATCAACTCAAGTGAAGAGATGGCTTTGTTCCGACTTCAAGAGAAGTCGGAACAAAGCCATGCAAAACAAAGCGGCTTCACGGCAGAAATGGGTTTATTAGAATGGTCGCCACTCGCTCACAGTCTAAGTTCTTGTACCAACCAAACTTTTTTGTTGCCATAGCAATTAAAAACATTAATAAACGTATTCTGCAAAGATAAAGCCTACTTTCTGCGCCATTATATTTACATTTCAACATGCTGCTAATTGGCTAGAAGGAGGTGAATCGAAAATCACGCGAGGCTCTCTCATTGAAAACGATAAATTAACAAACCAGCTGGTGATGCATTTTTTAATTGTTCCTTTTAATGCTTGCAATAGCTTCTCTCAAAGAAATTCAGCAAATGGAATAATAGTCTCTCAGCAAAATACCCAAAGGTTGGAGAGAAATGTTTAACTAATTCAAATAGAGTTAGAACTCTTATGATCTGAGTTAAGAACAAACCACACCTCAATAATGAAAAAAACAGACTAGTATTAGTTGAAAATATAAATTTCTTTTAAATATTTACCAAAAAAATATGAATTCATAGAAAGGATAAAAAGATTCCACGAAAACATGCGCTCAAAAAAAATACAGTTAGTAGTAGGTCCTTAGACTATTAGTTATGACAATGATCCTTCAAACTAGTCAGTAATAAAAAATATAAATAGAATTAAAAAACTGGAGCAACTTCAGATAGAGATAATATAATTTAACTAGGTCTAACTATTTAGTCCACGTTATGGCAAAAATAAAACTTCTGTAAACGTAAGTCTGGTCGCAAGCTTCAGACCGAGACCGAACAAACATAACCCGATAAAGGGCCCAGTTAATTGCTATACACGATTGTACTCGCGAATAATGGTAATGTCGCGATTTGCTATTTCAATTAGCAAGCATTGGCGCTAGCAGAAATGGCATTCGCCAAGATAGTTCCGTGCAAGTTTATTGCACTTTCTGAGTGCTCGTGCGAGCTTTATTCGCCATTCAATCACATAAATGAATACTAGTACAACAAGATAAAATTTTACTAAAACTTATTAATTTTTACTTTTTATTTTTTAAATGTTAATTGTTACACTTAAGCTGAATCGAATGAACCAATGTCGCTCTAAAGCATTTAAAAAAAATAAAAATAAAAGCAGTGACAAAATTCAGCGCTTACGTCAGCCTTCCCGTTAGCATAATGGTCAGTGCAGCCGCTCGGATTGCGGAAGACCCAGGTTCGATTCCTGGCTGGGTCGGGTAGGCGTTTAATTTTTTCACTGTATTTTATATAAATATTTAAAACCAATTACCTCAGGAAGCTCGAATGGGAAACGAATCCACGACCCTTGGATTACCGGTTCAATGCTTGACCGCTAAACCACAGAGACCCCAGAAGACTCGTTGAATTCTTGTAGTAGGTACTTTGTGATTTACTCTGCAAGGCAGCGGTATAACGTATAACGGTACGAGTATAACTAGGGCCGTTCTGGGAAAGTGGGAACCACTGCTCTAGATAAAAAATTCTAGTCAAAATTTATTTTGTAGCTACATTATAGCAATAAGGATGCTAAAATTTATTTTGTAGCTACATTATAGCAATAAGGATGCTAAAATTTATTTTGTAGCTACATTATAGCAATAAGGATGCTAAAATTTATTTTGTAGCTACATTATAGCAATAAGGATGCTAAAATTAAACTAATAAGAATACTAGTATGACATTAAAGCAGCATTAGAGGAGCTCGATGGCGCAGCGGTTAACGCGTCTGGTCTGCGAGTGCTGAGGTTAAGCAACTTTCGCAAAGGCCGGTCATCGGATGGGTGACCAAAAATGTATCATCTCGAGCTCCTCCGTGCTTCGGAAGGTACGTAAAGCCGTTGGTCCCGGCTGCATTAGCAGTCGTTAACAACCACCAATCCGCACTGGGCCCGCGTGGTGGTTTATGGCCCGTTCTCCCTATCCATCCATAGGGAAGGCTCGTGCCCCAGCAGTGGGGACATAAAAATGAGCTGATGATGATTAAAGCAGCGCCTCTTGCTCCTGGACTCTTGGTTCCATAACGAGGAGAGATGCCCTGAGAGTATTTTACAATACATTTTTTTGTTTTCGATAACGTGTTTGAATAGTAATAAAGCTCGAACTCAAGTTGCATAGTGCGAATTTAACAGTTGTCCTATGAGGTTCATTATGATAAAGATTTTTAAATTTAGAAATTTTGTTTTTTCATGTCTTAAGCAATAAGTATCAATACGACTTATTATCAACGATATCTCAAAGCTGAATATCGATGGTACTAATCGCCGGGCGCATTGTGCGGCGATTAGCGGCGGATATCGCAATTGCCCAGCCGTGGGGCAGTCCGCTGGCTAATCAATACTAATGAGTGGAAATCAAACGTTCGTCCGCGCGGACATGTGCAGTGCTCGGTTACTGACCTTTAGTGTAACTACCGATAATGTTAATGATAATGTTAATGTTGCTTTTTTTCATAAATTCATTATTAAGAAAGATATGAACTTTTAAAAACCTTAAAAATTGGCCAGATTTTTGCTGTGTTCAGACATCCAGCAAACAAATTTGACGAGATTATATAAAAAAAAAGCAAAACATAGGTACACGGCTCGTTCAGTGTTTCGTCCCAAAACACGTTCGTCCCAATGGGACGAAACACTGAATTCAAAAATATATTATTTTTTGTTCTGCGATTCGTCCCATTGAATTAATTCTTATAACATAATGAGATTAAGTACCGTCAGCAAGTAAATGTAATAAAAGACAAAACATTAGTTTGGTAAAAATGTCTGTATTTAAAAGGAAATCAACAATAAACATGTTTTTATACTTAAATCATATTAAAAGTAAATACAGTAAGGTTAACACAAATAAAGGATTTATTGTAAAAATAGTAACACTTTTTAAGTTTTAATCACATATTAATAATAATAATAATAATAATAATAAATCATTTATTTGCTTTTTAACATGGTATGTAAGATGTTACAAAATATATAGGTAAACCACATGTTAAGCTAATCTAAAATATAGCATGCAAAACATTAGTGAGGAACTTAGACTATGAGCTCTACATAAGTACTTCCGAAGTTCCCAATATTTGTTTACAATAAAATAATTTATGATTTTTTATTAAAAAATTCTTGAATATTATAAAAATTATTGTCGTTTAACCAATTATATTTGAGAGGTAATTCGTCGCAAATAGCCACCACGTAGAAGAAGAGACTTTCCTCTTTTGGATGAAATCAAATTAAATCCAACTTGGTTATGTGAAGTGGATGGTAGCGGATTTGACATTTTGTTTCCTAAAAAGTAAAAAAAAAACAAAGGTTGAATATAAACTTAAAACAAAAGATATAAAACATATTTCAAGCGCAAAAATAATGGCCGCTAACGCTATGTTTATTTTGGCATTGCAGTAAATAATATATTAGTAATAGCAGGCTCTTGCAATACACAAATTCGATTGATTAAAACATAGATAATTATAAAGTAATGTATATTAACGGTTATATTGATAAAGCTTTTCCTAAATATTAATTTTATCATTCATTCCTAATTTATAAGCAAAATTTACATCTTTAATGCATTTGATATTTACAAGTCTTTCCATTATAATAATAATTCTATAATGGAAATTATAATTTTATTCTTCTAAATTGATGTATTCAGTCTAACAGTTAAAATTTTCTAGTAAAATATTGAGACTGGTATTTCAACTATCGGCCGTTTTCTGAATTGAAAATTCAAAATTAAGTATGAATTGAGTAGAGTTTGAGATGTACATGTAGACGCGATAATTATATTAGCACACTTATCACATATATTAATTTCTCCACTGCCTTTAATTAGTATCTGCACTGAATAACAATGGAATGCGCGTGCACACTCTACTCGCAAATATCTTTTGTACTAACTGCTAATAAATCTACCCTTAACCTTTCAAGGTTGCACACATACACAGTTACAAAGCGAGTTAAAAAGAGAAAGATCCCTTTCCGATATTAGTGCAAGTGAGACAGATAGTGACTGTCAACATTTAATTTTAAATTAACGTCGTGACAAACTGATGCACTTCAACGTGAGTGCGAGCGAGACAGCAAGTCGCGAAGTTACGCAACGTCGCAATCATCTTATCAGTCTTACGTCTGCGCATCTACTGGTAAAGAAACAGGCGACGACATGTGAGTTAGGAATAGTTGAAATTAATCATGTCAAAATACTTATTTGTAAAAAAACTTAATTATGTTATTGATGAAATTAACGTTTTCACGCGGAAAAATTTACAACGGTAGTTAGTAATATAATTTTATTTATTAAACTTTTTTGTTGATATTACTTTGCAAAAATTTTGCTTAGAAATGCGGAAAAAAACTCAATGGGACGAATCCAGAACGAAAAATATATTTTTTTTGAATTCAGTGTTTCGTCCCATTGCGACGAACGTGTTGTGGGACGAAACACTGAACGAGCCAGGGACACAGCCAAAGCTTTTCTTTAATTTTTAATGAAAAAATTAATTAAATCGGTCCAGTTTTGGAGGAGGAATCAGGGGACTATGAAACGTTGATTTTGTCTACTTTTCATATAATCAGTCGACCTTAGTGTTTCCTCTTAAGAGTAAAAGAAAATTAAATAAAGCCTCCGTGATCTGGTGATGAGATGGCTGCTTAAATTTAAAAAGATAAAAAAAGATTTAAAATTCTGGGTTTGACTCCTATGAGGTTCCTGGGTTGTTTTTTAGCCACCGGTTTAGACAGAGAGGTCCCGGTTTCGATTCCCAGCGTGTGTACTCAGTTTGGTTGGTGGTGGGGCATGGTTGTCCGCCTGGCTTGCTACCACCATCTTATCTAAATATGTCGCCATAACATTAATATTTGTAGCATTGTTGTGTTCCGGCAGCTAGAGATGAGATAGCCAGTGCCTCACTAGTTGAGGTTCCCGGGTGAAGTACGGTTCCACCTTCGGCCATATCATCATCATCAGATAAGATAAAGGTCCAAACGCTTACCCGTAAGATATTACTATAAGATTTAGTTTGATTAATGATAAAAAAGATGGACCGACGATCTGTGGTGAAGTCTTGTATTATGATTAGCATAGGTCAAAATTATTTTCGATTATAAGAGTTTAATTAATAACGGTGTGAGTCGATTCGACGCATGCAGTGGGTTAATGAACTTCAAAAATCTTTACGACTTCAGATTCCTGCCTTAAGCACACGAAAACGCAGATGGCTCTCTAATTGTTGTTACTATAAAAATATTACAACCCTTTGCAACCGCTTCATTCACAGGGTGATCTTTATTTAAAATAATATTTCCTTTAAAGATTAAATTATGTCCAGCAAGTACAGTAGGCAACAAGTTTTTCAGTCCCTAGGTGGCCAAGTGACAGTACTAAAGTAAAAAACCAAATCCCAAATTGTTTATATCAAAATGTTAATCATAGTATATATACCATGCATTTTTTTATATTATTTCTTATGGGTAAGCAGTTAAGGAGCTCGATGGCGCAGTGGTTAACGCGCCCGGTCTGTGAGTGCTGAGGTTAAGCAACTTTTGCAAAGGCCGGTCATCGGATGGGTGACCAAAAATTTATCATCTCGTGCTCCTCCGTGCTTCGGAAGGCACGTAAAGCCGTTGGTCCCGGCTGCATTAGCAGTCGTTAACAACCACAGCACCGCACTGGGCCCGTGTGGTGGTTTATGGCCCGTTCTCTCTATCCATCCATAGGGAAGGCTTGTGCCCCAGCAGTAGGAACAAAAATGAGCTGATGATGATGATAATGATGAAGCAGTTTGCCTTCATCTCAGCTGGTGTTAAGTGTCATCACTTTATCATTAAGGCCGAAGGAGGAAGCGCACCTTACCCGGAGTACTGAGGCATTGGCTATCTTATTTTAACTGTCGGAACACAACAATGGTACAAACATTGATGTTACGGCGACATATTTAGATAAGATGGTGGTAGGGCAAACAAGACTTACCACCAACCAAACCGAGTACACAAACATGTAACCCTGTGAATCGAACCCGGGACCTTTGGGTCTGTGACTGGTAGATCACTAGTAGATCATAATCTACATAACTACTCATAACTACTAGATCACAGAGGCGGTTAAACGTAAATACGTTAACGTAAATAGGCAAATGCCTAAGACTCAATAAAACTTTAAAAATAGCCTTCTAATGACTTTGAAATATAACATTGTAACCGTAAGTAATTACAGCCTATACTGTCCCACTCCTGGGCAAAGGTCTCCATCATAGATACAAGTCATCGCTACAATTGATGGGTAATTGCTTGATCACCACGCTTGCCAAATGCGGGTTGGTGATCATGATCACAAACCCGGGCTATGCATCGAAAAATCCGGAACACACTTTGCCCGACCTGGGAATTGAACCCGAGACCTTCGGGTACCGGGCCGAGCACTCTGCCACTCGGTCACCAAGGTGTTTAAAACATTGTATACAGTTTTATTTCTTTATAAGTTTACCGGTCCTCTGATTCCGCCATACTTAATTATGCATTTGGCCCGCCAATAACTTTGCGTTTCAAATACGTGGTGTGTACACGCTAATTTCGCCTCACCTATTTCTAAGGGCAGAAATAGCTCGCGCGCAAAACATCCTGTGGATGAGGAAGCCCGCGCGCGCGTAAACTTCCTGCGTGTGCGCACGAACGTTGCTAGAAAGATTCAGATGCGGTATACTATAATGTTCAGCGTCTGCCCAAGAGTAGAGCTAGTGGAGCGGTGGGTCTAATAGGCGCCTGGTGCTAAATGCTATATGCGAAAATAATTTCAAGCTAATAATAAAAGTTATTAGCGCCTTTTGAAATGAATGAGTGATTCGTGTTTATTATAACTGTTGATCTTTTCTGGGACCTGATCAAGGACTAGGGCTGGCGCTGATAAAGTAGTGAAATAAGAATTACCAGGATCTGGTATACTTACATTTTTTGCAATAATTTTTCTACCACCACCATTATCTAAATCTGGAAGTTTAACTAAAAAAACTTCTAAAAAAATTTCTACGATTACATAATTGGTAGTGCACGTTGACCCTCTATTTCAGAGGGTGAGGGTTCAAATCCTGATCGTGGATTTTTTTTTAAACATTTTCACGATTGTGTAATTGGAGGTGCACTGTTAGAGAGGCAACTTTAAATATCTTTAGGCGAAGGCGTTGCTGAAATAATAACAAACATTTTAACTGTTGGAGACGAATAAGATCGCTGCTGGTATGAAAAGGTGTTTAGTTTTTAAGTTATAGAAAAGTCGGACTAAATATAGAAAGATCTACACGCGGATTGCAATATAAATGCCAACAATCTTATTCACGTTCTTCCGTTTTCGAGCAATGGTGCTGCGTCGCCGATGATGTCACACATATTCCAGTAGAAATCACACGAAAATGAAGCTCCACAGTTAGTTTGAATACGAAAATAGTCACAATAGATTGATGAACACAATCAAAAGTTAATAGCAGCGCTGCAATGTCGCTAAATCGGAGCTATGAGTAACTGATCGCGACATCTTTGCATGGCGACGAAACAAGAAGAAAACGGGTGGATTGGAATTGATTTGTGATCCGGTCGAGTCTCTCTATCTACCCTACATTTGTCCGATAAAAATTATTATGAAATATAGAATTCCGATCATTAACAATTATTAAACAAATAAAACCCACTTTTAGACAACTTTACACAGTACTCACGTACAAACGAACATAAGAATATGATGGCGATAAACAAACATGGTCTCTTGCATTAGAAAAGAACATTACTTAGAAAGAGCCTTTCCTATTTCCAAGCAAAAAGGCTTCAGCGTTCAATGCTGTCATTGAAAACCTCCTCCATTTTGACGAAATCATTCTTACATCGATGTGTCGAATCCTCTTCGAATGAACATAAATTATTGCAGACACGTTTACTTGTACCTTAAATAACACCTGATACCTCTTCATATAGTTTCCTAACGCTATTTGATGAGTCCATTTACTGTTACGTCAGGAATGACGTCATCGCCCGGGACCTGGACTTGCCCCTTAAAGAGTTCGTGGTCCGTCTGGCGCGTCGGATGTTCGACCGCGCCGACAACGGGCCGCACGAACACTTGTGGAATATCGCACCGCTCCACGCGCGCCTACCTGACCCCTGCCGCGGTCACTTTTGATCGAGGCCGACGATGGTAACATGTCCACAGATGCAGCGGCGCCTCCTGCACCGGCGCCACGACGCAGTAGATGAGCGGTGACTTCGTCTGCGGTGCCACCCACCGCGGCACTTCCATCACCGGCCGCTGCTACAGCTGCACCATCTTCATCAACATCACCATCTGCCAGCCAACAACAGGCGGCGCCTTGCCCCGCGGCTTAGGACGCGCATTTTGTCGGCACTGTAGAGCCGACACTGTCTCTCTTAAACAATCGTCTTTGCTGTCCGCCCTACCATAACCCTATAAGTCGCAGCCTCGGCCAACGCCGTCTCACCCGGGGGGCTGACCGCGCCGAGGGCTTCGCAGAGGGAGGGAAAGGCGGCCAGCATCGCCATGGAGCTTTGGCTCGTGGCACGGCAGTGCGGGTATAAAAAAGTAAACATGGAAGATAAATATACCCCTGCCGTGTCACCCAATTGACCCGGAGCAATTGACTTTGCCCGTGTCAAATGCGGGTTGGTAACCCGGGCTATGCACCGAATAAAATCCGAAACACACGTTGCCCGACCTGGGAATTGAACCCTGGACCTTTGGATATAGGGCCGAGCGCTTTCTGATTCAATCGAATAGTGTTGCCCGTAGATGGTGTTTCTTTACGCTAACAACAGGTATATTTGACGCTATGTAAAAGAAAGGGAGAAAAGAAGAAATGCCCTTACTGAATTTGTTGCCGGTTCTTCTTAGTTCCCGCCCTGTGTAGACTTACGAACCAATGGCATATCATCATTTTCATTATCAGCTCATTTTAAGTCCCCACTGCTGGGGCACGAGCCTTCCCTATAGATGAATAGGGAGAACGGGTCATAAACCACCACGCGGGCTCAGTACGGATTGGTGGTTGTTATCGACTGCTAATGCAGCCGGGACCAAAGGCTTTACGTGCCTTCCGGAGCACGGAGGAGCTTGAGATGATACATTTTTGGTCACCCATCCGATGACCGGCCTTTGCGAAAGTTGCTTAACCTTAGCACTCGCAGACCGGGCGCGTTAACCACTGCGCCATCGAGCTTCTCATGGCTCATGGCATAGTGACATTCATAAGTGCTATTTGTAGCCTTAACTGCATAAATGATTTTCGATTAAAAATTTTGGATTTTAGATTACTATATGAAGCTATCAAGCGCGGATCCACCGTTGAGGGCACAGTGGGCATGCCCACAACCTTAACTGAGATCGAAGATTATTTTTTTGTGCTTTTTGTATTTTAAAACTGTACGAGTTTCAATGTATATGTATGTATTATGTATCCGTTTTGTAAGTATGCTTTATTATTATGTGTTGTGCAGGTCAATAAATGTTTCTTAATCTTTATCTGCGGTTATATTCAATCCCTAAAAAAACTAGCAATGAGCGCGTGATTCTGAACGTAGAGCAGCGCACAATAAACGCGCACATTCACAGCTAAAACCTTACCAAATCCAGAAAACAACAAAAAAAAGCTAAAAAAATCAACCATTTTGATTACGACTCACACTTGGCCGATTTTAGTGTCGCCCGCCGTACCCACAGCCATTTTTGTGTGTTGGATCCGCGCTTGGAAGCTATCGTAACTTATTATAATTATATAAGGTTTTTTAATTGGTAAGCCAACTACTACCAGCAATAAATGGTATGTAACGTAGATATTTTACTAGAACAATAAAATAGTCTATTTCGGCCTTCCGTTACTTCATCTAAGTGAATGTCTCAATAACAGTGAGTCGACTAATTGCAACGCTGTTAGCGAACATGTTAATTAGCCCGTTATGTTATGAGAGAGCTGCTCCTCTATTTGTGGATGGTGTGCTGTTCGCCACGGGTGAACAATAAATTAGCTGGACTTCTGTAAATAATTAGAAAACAAGACAATGTAACAGCGATGGCGCATGGCGATCTAATATAACCACTCCTACACTACTCATTAATTACCTACTCAACAATATTACGTACACTGAGAAGCTCGATAGCGTCGTGGTTAACGCGACCAGTCTGCAATTGCTAAGGTTAAGCATCTTTCGCAATGCCGGTCATTGGATGGGTGACCAAAAATCAACTCGAGCTCCCCCGTGCTTCGGAAGGCACGTAGGTACCTACAACTGTTGGTCCCAGCTGCATTTGCAGTCGATCCTCACTGGGCCCGCGAGGTGGTTTATGGCCCGTTCTCTCTATCCATCCATAGGTAAGGCTCGTGCCCCAGCAGTGTGGGCATAAAATGAGCTCGTAATTACCTACCCTAGTAATAAATACTGAGTGAAGCGATCCTGAATTATTAGATTTAATAGAATAAATAGAAATCTGTTTCGTACTCCCATCAGAACTTATGTTCTCTATCTAACTGCACCTTTGTGGTCTAGTTGTTAGACGTTCCGGATTCAATGCCCAACGAGAACGAGGTTTGATTGGTATTAGTTCTGGTTTTAAGTCCACCTGACTAGCTACTAACACCAAACAATTTATGTTTGTCGCCATGACAACAACGATAGAAGCTTTGCTATGTTAAAAGTAGGCAGGCTCATACAAAACCCATCTTGTGCGACTCCTTACGTTATAAAAAGTTCAAATTCAAATACAAATTCAAATTTCTTTTGTTTGTGAAACACAGTTAAGATATGCGGTATTACACAATCAAATCAATGCTTGCATGATCTGCCTCAAGAGCATACAAAATATACTAAAAGTTTTCCAAAGATCAGAGAAGTACCTATGTACTTAGAGCCAATTGTTTTGATGTTCAATAGCTATTGCGCTATATGCTATTAGCTACCAGTTACCACAATAAACACACGCACTGTTTAATAGCCACTGAGTGGATATTGACTGACCGCGGATCCGACAAAGCGGTTGTATACGCCACAGGAAGTGTTTCTGAAAGCATTGTCAATGTTTGTAAATAGATCATTCGATTACGATTATGAAAACGAAAATTTGTATGGCGCCTCCTGGCGACCTACGAGAAGAGTTGAACTCTTCTCGTAGGTCGCCAGGAGGCGCTGCTTCAATGCCATAATTTACGTTTTTGTAAACGTAATCGAATGAATACGGATATTAAGCAAAACTCACACTTAGACAATCTTTTCATGGAAAATCATTAAACGGAGGAGTTTTTATCTATCTATATTAATATTATAAAGCTGAAGAGTTTGTTTGTTTGTTTGTTTGGTTGAACGCGCTAATCTCAGGAATTACTGGTTCGAATTGAAAAATTATTTTTGTGTTGAATAGTCCATTTATTGAGGAAGGCTATAGGCTATATTACATCACGCTACCTATGAGTAATAGGAGTGGAGCAGCAATGAAAATGTTGCAAAAACGGGAAAAAAGATAGTTTTTTAATAGATTGTTCGTTAAATAATGCGGTTTCACTCGCGTTATTTAGCGAACAATCGTCTTGCTTGATACAAAACAAACTTACTGCTACGTTAACTATAATTTCTGTCACTTTATACAAGTTACGTCAGTTGGAACTTCTTAGTTAGAAGTTGCCTCAGTGGCTGAGGATATCGGCAGTGCTCTCCATTTTCGGCCTTATCGTTTATAACTGAGTCTCACCGAGAAAGAGAGAGAGAGATATATAAAGGCCAAGTGATTTGAGAATTAAAAGATTTATGAGTAGGTAAACTATTTTGTTAAATTTATTTCTAAGGTTATTTTAAACTTTATACATCTAATTTGATGAATGTTCTTTAGTAAGAGAAACTTCAAATCCTTACCCAAAGGCAGAAAGTCTTAATTAAAATAATAATGCGTACGAAACATCAGCGAGATTTATAAGAATGTTTATTCGAAGCCCTCGTTAAAGCACGCCCTTGACGCATCCATAACAAATCCAGTCAGTGCCTAAGTCATAGTCTTGTTGCTAAAATGACATACACTTGGCTCATTATACCTACTCCTCACTACGTACGTTAGGGTGACCAATTAACAAGGGTTTAGACGTTTGGAATTATCTGAGGGCCTACTGTAAATTTTGTTTACTTACCGTATTCATTCCATCACGTTTACGAAAACGAAATTTTGTACGGCAAAATTGTAACTTTTTTTTATGTCGCCAGGAGGCGTTGTTTCAATGCCATACTTATTTTCGATTTTATTAACGTGATTGAATATCAAATGTAACTCACAATAGGCACCACAGGCCTATCTAGGCACCATTGCATCTTGTACTAGCTGACCCGGCAAACGTTGTTTTGCCATATAAATTATTGCTGCTCCACTCCTATTAGTCATAGCATGATGTAATATAGCCTATAGCCTTCCTCAGTAAATGGACTATTCAATACAAAAATAATTTTTCAATTCGAACCAGTAGTTCCTGAGATTAGCGCGTTCAACCAAACAAACAAACAAACAAACAAACAAACTCTTTAGCTTTATATTCATATTCATATTCATATCATTTATTGCCACATGTTGGTATGTACATAGATCATAAAAAAAACAAAATCCCATAAACATGACCCATGAAAAGGTATCGCAAATTTCAATCTTTTAAACAAATAAAAACTTAAAACTAAAACTAAAACATTTTATCTAAAACTTCTTAAAATGAATAGCAACATTTTATACAACGTGTCAATGAAATAGCGAATAAAATCCTCGCCTCCGACTTTTTTACCTTTCTTTCGAAATATTCTCTTATATTATAAAAAGCTTCAGCAATTAAAAATCTGTTTAGCTCATTCTCAAATTTACTGTCTGGGAGGGCTTTTAAGTAATTTGGCAAATGATTGTACACCTTTACGGCCATAAAGTACGAACCATTCTTATAGATCGCAAGGTGCACTTTAGGTACGACAATATCATTCTCCCGGCGGCGGCGTGATACGTAGCGACCCTGCTTTTCTCCGATCTTAGGGAAGTAGTGGGCATGTCTTCTGACAAATCTACATAGCTCAAAAATATAAACTCCAGTCACTGTGAGAATGCGAAATTTTACAAACAACACTCTACATGTATCCCTTCGTCCTGCTAGAGCTATAATTCTCAAACAGCGCTTCAGAATGGCGACAACAGACACATCAGTCGAGTTACCCCAGAGAGCGATGCCGTACCGTATCCAAGCCGCGGCATAGCTATGGTACGCTGCAAGTGCGCATTCTTCGCTCGTACATTTTCGAAGCTTACGCAGTGCATATGAAAACCGGCTAAGTTTACTTACTTGCTTGCTTCACACTGACGGACGGAACAATAATGGAGTCCAGATATGAAGACTACTTGTGAAGGAGTACTATGCCGCACTAGCCGTCCTCATATTGCCGACCCTCAAGTTGCTTCATACCTCGTCTGAAGTACTAATATAATTTTGCAGGAACAGGGACAATAAATTGAAAAAATAAATACGAAGTAAAAATATAAAAGTGTACCTAACCCTAATAAACAAATCATATTTGAATGCTGTCCTCAGATTAGCAATGCACTAGTTCGCTATAAATATTCCTCGCATTCTCTATACATATTCTAAGGACGATTATAATCGGCATTGAATCATGCGCGGCTCGTACGGTTCACTTGTTGGCGCTCAAATTAATTAAGTTTGTTTATTCATGCGACTGTCTCTTATATTATAATAAGGATTTGATTGGGTAAGTCTTATGGTAGGTCCATGTTAATGACAAAACACTTGGAAAATACAAACATGTTACGCTTGTGTACGCACCTAAATTTTATGAAATTATTATTAATATTTTGTAATACTGGTGAATGATGAGAAATACATAAAAAAATGTGGAATTAATTGCTCTTAGGTCGAAATCAGCCGCAGTTTATTTTCAACTTCAAGCTATGACGAAAAGAATATCCGCTACATCCCACGTAGTAAAACGAAAATTATTATAGCAGCGCCATCTTTAGAAGAACTCTTCGATCAACAATACACTGTTGATCGAAGGAAGAACTAAAAATAACTGGTCACTAAAACTGTATGAGCTACATCCTTTTGTCTTTCTTAACGGGAGAACTAAAAAAGTATACGTCACGTTGACGTTGACACTGTTGACAGCCGATGTCAATAAATTCTCCCATTTCTCCCATTGCCGACTCACGTCACGACAGTACGACACAAAAGGGAATTTTGTTTCATAATTAAACCTGTTTCAAAGCGATCTAAATTAACAATTTAAAGGTTTTGCAATAATTACCTATCTGGTAATTGTACATGCAAAGTGTGTTAAGCATAAATGATCTGAATCAGTTAGTTATTAATAATTTAATTTGCGTTGTATTTTCCAATTGTGTTGATAAGTTTTATGAGTAGGTAATATTTGTTATTGTTCGTCGTAACATCATTCAATTATTGGAGCAGTAAAAGTTTTGGGTAGTTAGTTACTACTAGGATAGTCATCGTCAAGGCAGAAACTGAGCAAGTAAGTTAGGGTTTCCTACAATAGTGTTGTATTTAGGAACTGTGATTATAAAAGTGCGTAAGATAATGTCTAGTAAGAATAATAATTAAAAACTACGCTCTTTCTGCTACCTTATATGGTTATATCTAGACTGTTTCACCATCCTGAATAGTTAGTTGTGTCATTTACTTAAATTACCTTACCAGCCAGCTGTACCAGATGTTTTACCGATTTCTTTTCTCTTACTCCTTTAGTAAAATTTTTATTAATAAGTGAAATTACTCTGACCCTTTATTATTAGGTATCTAATAATTATACCTTTATGACCCTTACAATAATCAAAGCTAACAAGTTATAATTTTTTTACTTTAACTTATTCTGTTCTTTGTGACTGTGTCCATGGTTGTGTATTTTTTTGTGTTAATAGTAAATAACATCAGAAATTCATAAAAATACTTTGTGACCTATACCAGCATGTATGCAGCTAGCTATCTAAAATTCAAATTAACATTTATTAATAATTAGTAGAGGTAGGTCGAATATTGGTTTGGCCGAATACAAATATTCGGCCGAATGTTCGGTTTACAATAAAACGAACCGAATATTCGGCCGAATAATTCGGTTCATTTACGCGCGCTTTGTTTAGCCAAACAGGTAGGTCAAAGTAAGTTAAGTGCCATTGTTTATCATGAAAATCATCATAATAATAATTGAAGTAAATCATACTTGAGTTTTTAAACACAAAACTTAATCAATTATTAGTTAAATTAATGTATGAATTTTATATTAAAAAATATGTATATTATTATTCAATTATTATATTTAAAAATAAATAATCTCATAAAAATTAATTTAATAATGAGTTTTTATGATTCATTGATAATAATGAATAATTAAACTATGGCACTTATAATAATTTTTACAAGCCTTAGGTCTTAAAATTGTACAACTTTAATATTCGGTCATTATTCGGCAATTGAACCGAATATTCGGCTAAATACGTGGAAAATATGGAAAAATACACCAAACATACCGAATACCGAATAATTACCGAATATTCGGCGCATCTCTTATAATTAGTAATACAATTCATTGCAGTATCTATTTATTTGTAATCAATTTTTATTGTAATTAAACTAATTAATAGAACTGCACTGTATACTTTTATAGATTTTTTGTTAATATATTATTTTTATTGTTCTTTAATATAGTAGCAAAAACAATTAACAATAGAAAGTTGAATAGCAGCTATTAAATAAAAAAAATCATTATCAAGTTTTTTATTAATTTTGTATAAATATTTATAAAATACAGTGAAAAATTAAATGCCTACCCAACCAGCCAGGAATCGAACCTGGGTCTTCCGCAATCCGGGAGGCTGCACTGACCATTATGCTACCGGGAAGGCTAATTTTGTATAGGTACTTAGTTTTAATCTGCATTTCCCTTTATTTCTAGCTCCCACAATGTCGGAACGCGATCCAATAACCGGTTCCAGTCGCGGCGACTACGGTGCGACAGCCGCGCCGCCCCCCGTCGCGTTCGCAGACTTCAGCCCCACAGAGCTGTACAACTTGACGGAAGGAATCGCAGACAACATCAACTCCGTTAACACGGGGCTGCGGTCGCTTGAGAAGATGATGAAGCAGGTGGGAGGCGCTAACGACAATGTGGCGCTGAGGGAGAAGATGTGAGTAATGGAAATTTTATTGAAAAAAAGTTAAAAATTAAGGTGGTGTTTTTTTTATGGAACAGATATCGGCTTCTTTTAACGCTTTAAGCTAGTCACGGTGTATAAGTTTTTTTTTTAAATCGCCTAAGAAGAACTCTTTTAAAGGTATCATCTATACTTCACATGTGGTCTCGCAGCAATCGGATTTATCGTTCCACGAAATCTTAGTCAATGGTAGTCAAATAGTAAGAACGCATACTGTCTGTGGTTGTGACCATGACAAAGTATATTTTATTATTTATATAATTTTTTACTATAAAGTGGAACAGGAAAATTACTGCTCCATCCATGTTAAGCAAAAGAATTTAGACTATTAGGACTATTAAGACTATTAAACTATTAATTATTAGACTATTAAACATAAACAGAGTATAAGCTTCGAATAGTTATTTCATGTTTTGTCTCTTTTACTCTCAGCTGAAATGAAGTTTACATGACTGGAACAAAACACGGAAAATCTTTTCCAAGCTTATTCTTTGTTTATTTGTAAGGCTCTAAGTTTTCCTTGTTAAACCGTCCCTGTCTTCAGCCACACATGCCAGCAATCCGTGAACGCTTGCGTGTCGGCGACGGCGCGCGACCTGCAGCGGCTCGGCGTGGTGGTGCGCCGCGGCGACAAGCCGCAGAAGCTGCAGGTCGAGCGCCTCACGCAGGCCTTCCGCGACGCGCTCGCCAGATACTCCGCCGTGCAGAAGGTAACGAACTGGTGGTAGCACTAGCCCCTTTTTAGCAAGTCTTTATTTATTTATTTATTTTAGGATAGCTAACAGCTTGCAATTGTAAAAAAATAACTACAAAAATTATAACTGCAAGTTACCACATCTAAGATATTTACTTACAGTAATAGTAAAACTAAACTTTACATATTAAAATTAATTTGGAATCGTCAATAAGTCGCCAACAACGGTAAGCGACTTTTTTATGCTATTGATGCTGTCGAAAAATACGTCTATTCATCATCATCAGCTCATTTATGTCCCCACTGCTGGAGCACGAGCCTTCCCTATGGATGGATAGGGAGAGCGGGCCATATACCACCACGCGGGCCCAGTGCGGATTGGTGGTTGTTAACGACTGCTAATGCAGCCGGGACCAACGGTTTAACGTGCCTTCCGAAGCACGGAGAAGCTCGAGATGATAAATTTTGGTCACCCATCCGATGACCGGCCTTTGCTAAAATTGCTTAACCTCAGCACTTGCAGACCGGGCGCGTTAACCTCTGCGCCATCGAGCTCCTCATTTGCTCAATTTTGCTCAGCAAATCAGGACAATCTAGTGTACTTCTGATTATCTTAAGTAGTTGTACAATGTCTGCAATGTTCCGTCTAACAGAAAGTGGTAAAAAAGTAAGTAGGTAGATCTTTTGAAGCTGAATCGTGAAGACTTAGCTTGTACTTGACTTGGCGACCTTGTACTGAAAAAAACTGATAAAAAGCTCAGGAAACACGTTTTTTTCGACCTTTTTTTGCTGCGTCATAAATAAAACAAAAAGCCGTTCATATTCTTATTTTTTCTATTTTAAAATCTCATGCAAACTAGAAAACATTTGAATTCACGTGGATTTAAGCGATTTAAAGTCCACTACATGATAGGTTTCAAATTGCATAAATATGCTAAAATAAAACATTGTTTGCAAAGTAATTATGACCTATATATATCTATTATGACGACTGTTACTAACAGCTAACAACCTGTTAGTGACTAAGAAACTCGTGTTGTTCCGTCTTATGTTTTACTTACTTACTTATAGGAGGTGTCAGCGAAAATGACGGCGCACATGCCGCGGGCGGCGCGCGTGCGCAACGAGCCGGCGCAGCTCGAGCAGCAAGCGCTCGCCGACGACGAGGAGGCCGCGCTACTGGCGCAGCAGCAGGCACAGGTATACCCCACACATTTATTTAAGAGTTTGCCGATTGCCTTTTTCAGGCGGCATTTTCAGCGTTCTTAGAATTTTTTGGGGATCAGCAAGAAACTTATCGAGTTCCAGTTCCAGTTTTCTAAAGGGAACGGCATCACGCACTAGTGCACGTCCCCGTACCCTACTAGATTCTCTGATGGGTTCGGATCGTATCGGTATATACCCACCCCCACGAAGCCGCACTTTAAATGCGTTTTCGTACGAATTTGACTCGTGCAGTCACGAGCATTAAAATGTATACATTGTAACTCTTAATACAATGGAATAAAAGTCAAAACGAATCTAAACACATGTTAATGCTCATGACTGTACGAACACGTACGAATATGTACGATGCATCACGATTCTCCTACCACTAAACACCTCGCACGCTAGGTGCGAGCTAGTCGTGCGCGTACGCGCGTGTAATTTTTTTATTTAAATATAGGCTATGTTACTCAGCGCTAATGTAGCATTCTAATGGTGAAAGAATTTTTAAAATCGGTCCAGTTGTTTTTGAGTTTATTCGTTGCAAACATACATACAAAAATATAAAGATTTCCTTTTTATGATATTAGTATAGATATATTACCTATTTTTTCTGCGTCCAGTTTTCTTAATATTGGACGATTAAGTTTTTGGAAACAATGTGTTCAATTGCAGAAAGATATGTGGCAGCAATGGCACAAGCAGTATTTAGTTATGCTGCAGAGTAGACCTTAGTGGAGAATGGCTTGGCTCACGAGGTTACCGCCATGTGGGATGTGGATTCAACCATTATTGTACCGATAGTCGTTTCGGCAAACGGTATTTTAACCAAGAGCCTCGACCAACACCTAGAGAGGCTCTCGCTGAAAGGTTGGGTCAGATGCAAAAAGCAGTACTCCTTGACACGGCATATATTGTCAGGAGGTTCCTCACTCTGCAGCCCTAACCACCGATAGCTTGGGTCTATCCCCGCTGCCGGTGGCAACCTTGGTTAAGTTTTTTATAATATTTTATCTTGTAAATATATAAAAATAAATAAAATATTGTAAAAAAAAATTCTTAAGATGTATATTTAATAAAGAAAATAATAATAAAATAATTATAATATATAATTTCTGGAACCCTAACCACCGGTAGCTTGGACCCTGGTCCCGATGCCGGCGGACCCCTATTTTTTTATTTTCAAATGTTTTGTTTGTTTTGTTTTTAGAAAATATTTAAAAATGTAAATTAATATGTGGAAAAATAAATAAAGGACATTATAATAATATTTAAAAAAAAAAACAAAAAGTTCACAATAGTAAAACTAAAATTAATTAAAATCACGAACGACTCTGACGCGTTAGATCACAGCACTAGCGCGTGCACAATGATCTAGGGATATTCGATATACATCGATGAATCGAAATCATTCGATGTTTACAATACGATACATCGTATCGATCCAATGTTTTGAACAGCAATTAATTTACTCGATGTATCGATGTATTTTAATAAAACATCGAATCAATGTTAATTAGCTAATTTCAAGTGGTGTAAGTAACTTTTCATTGAGTTCGGTGGTAACGGAATCTAGAAATTAACACTGGTAGCACTGCGCAATAGAAAATTAAAATCCGCTCAATGACTTGGAAGAAAGGTTGTGTTCGTTCTTCGTTCATCATGGTTATTGGTTAGTTGACACAGAGAAGGATATTAATTACATTTTGATTAGACTAGGTAGGCTGTATGGTAGGCACCTCCATTCCATCAGAATGTTTATTTTCTAAAGCGGCACAAATCGTCAATCAGCAACGAAATAGACTGAAAGGGAAACCCCTAAATAAACTTTTGATTTTGCAAAGTCTTCCAAGAGAAAACTGGAAATAGAGAAATGGAATTATTTAATATTTAGTACTGGAATTTCTGATTTAACTTTGTAAGTACTTTCGTTATAAATAACAAAAAATATTCTCACATTGCTTTTTTTATAAACAACAACTGGAACAGCGAATGTTTGCACGAAAAGTTAATTTTATTAGTTACAGTTAAAAAGTACTCGATTTTGAGAAAACATCGATGTTTTTAACCGATGCATCGCATAACATCGGTGCATAGACTCGATGTATTGCATCGAATAGAAACATCGATGTATTTTTTAAGTGGACACCCCTACAATGATCTGACTGACGTGTCGCGATGGCGCCCTCCCACCCGCCGCTCTGACGCGAATCGGAATCGCTTCTGATGCGTCACGTCAGAAGCCATCACGACACGCCACAACACTCTAGTATAAACGTTTCCATTCTAAATGTATGAAACCGATTCCGTTCTGATGCATCACGACACGACATGTCAGACAAATATAAATCCACCTTTTATGCTACTTAGCAAAGTGCTTAGGCCAAACAAGTCTCTTAGCGTCGCTGGATTGGGAGGGAGAAACTTTAAAGGGTTTTTATTTTGACAAATAATTAATTTAATTTTTTATGCGTGTACTTTAGTAAAAGTGGACTTTAATTTACTTTACTAAATTTTTACTTACATTATGTTTTACAAACCATATCTAAACTATTTTCAATAATAATGTTCCGCTCCGTAGGCTAGACTGGTGCAGTTCGAGACGAGCATGATGCTGGAGCGCGAGGCGTACATGAGCAAGATCGAGGCCGACGTGCTGGACGTGGGCCAGATCATGCAGGACCTGGCCTCCATGGTCAATGCGCAGGCGCAGACTGTGGGTGAGTGAGCAGGATTCGACTGGATAGCGACCATTTATAGTCCATCAATGGAGTGTTTATTTCGTGTTGAGGTCAAATAATTTTTTTGACGCTTTTTGTATGGCTGTCCCTCGATATCATTGGACGTTTCATAAAATTTATTTTTAAATGTGTATTCGGAGCATATTTGACAATTGGAGATAATATTGGACATTAAATTTTTTTGTAAATAACACTGCAATGCAAGTATCCGTTTCGGAAGGCACGTTAAGCCGTTGGTACCGGCTGCATTAGCAATCGTTAACAACCACCAATCCGCACTGGGCCCGCGTGGTGGTTCATGGCCCGTTCTCCCTATCCATCCATAGGTAAGGCTCGTGCTCCAGCAGTGGGGACATAAATGAGCTGAGATGATGATGATGAATGCAAGAATATACAAAATATATTATAGTTAAACCATGTCATTATAACTTAAGTTTAACTTGACGAACGACTGTTAAGTTCTTTAGTTGCTTTGTCAAAGTACTAAATTAACCAGCAAGCATATTTTGTATCTGTACCTTTACCTTGGAACGAAACTAACATCGACACTTCCCCACCCAGACACGGTGGCCAGCCACATAGAAGACGCCGGCGCCCGCGTGGAGGCGGGCGTCGACGAGCTGGCCAAAGCCGCCGAGTACCAGCGCCGGTACCGCCGCAAGATGTTCATACTCTCCATCATAGGGATCATACTGGCTATACTCCTCATCGTCTGGATCGTTAAAGCGTTAAGATAGACGATGTGAATTGACTTTAAACGCGATAGGAAGGTCTGAAAGTTTTTTTTCATAGGGTAACATCTTCGCAAGGTTTTTAATTGACTTTTAACGCTATAATGAAAGTTTGATAGATTTTTTCATATGGTAACATTTTATTGGCAAGCTTGTTTATCGACTACCGACCGACAAAGGTCTGATCAATATTTCGTAAGGCAACATCGAATTGTCAAGATCGTTTATATATTTTTTAGACCTATATCGTATTGGCGTAGTAACCAAAAACTTCCTACAATATTTTTATTTATTATCACACTTATAACAGTGTGATGCTGGACTTGTGTTATAAGAGCCACTTTAAATAACATTTCTCCTAATTTAAAAATCAGAAGTCTTGCTTGTATCTAAATATATGTTAATTTATTGATATTGTCCTTAAACCAAATGATTTAACTCTTTTAAACTTTATTATATTACTAGCGGCCCGCTCGCGACTTCGTCCGCTTGAGTACCGGGTCCAATTCTATGCATGCATTATACATAAAAACCTTCCTCTTGAACCACTCTATCTATTAAAAAAAACCGCATCAAAATCCGTTGCGTAGTTTTAAAGATCTAAGCATACAAAGGGACATAGAGACAGAGAAAGCGACTTTGTTTTATACTATGTAGTGATGAGTATAACTCTGTGCGGTTTTAAATATAATTATTAAAATGCAAAGCGAATATGAACTTAACTAACACAATAAAATTAAATCAGAAAATCAGTACTGGCAATCAAACTAATGTATTTTCAATAATTTTCTAAATAAAGTCGATTTTAGATATACATTTTTTTTAAAACAGTTAATGATTATATAGCTAACTAGCTTTTGCTCACATGGGCTACACGACTTGCAATTGTTTCTAATAAAAGCCAAACTTATTTAAAGGTAAGAATAATTTCCATACAAACTTTTCACCCCTATTTCACATTTCTAGGGGACGTTTTTTTCCGTAAAATCCTTTCTTAGTGGCTGGTTTCATCATTCAATTAACCTACAGTCCAAATGTCATCTAATTAGCTTCAGCGGTTTCGGCTCGGCGATGATGAATCAGTCAGTCAGGCAGGACAAGTCATTATATTATTATGTCTATAGATGAATTGTATTCCGTTACATATAGTCATGTGTATGGCTGATCAAAAATCTGTGATGTTTGTCGGATTTTAATATTATTTTTGTTTTGTACAATAATCAACAAAAGTAATATTCGACATATTGTACATCACTCTTTAATGTAAACATATAATTTAAAGTATTAGGAAGTACCTCTATGTTATGTAATATTTATAAATAAATAGCTATGTATAAAGCCTTAATGTGTTATTTATATTTAATGTAGCTAGGATTTTGTATTCTTCAAGTGAAGTAAAATAATATTGTGACTTTTAATTGTTAATTAAGAAATATATTGGGTAATAAATCTACTTAAAACATATTTCGCTAAAACTATTCTTTCTTTTAGATTTTTATGATGTAGGCATTAAATGTTTCGATGTTGTTACAAAATAAAGATTCGTAATAAGACTTATAACTTAAAATAATACAGCAACGCAAAAGGATTACATTCCACTTTCACTATTAACAAGCCAAACCAAAGTCAAACACATGTTTTGTCTAGGCTTTTATGGTTCTCGAAAACAAATTGAAATGTACGACAGACAACTTATTCTATTTGTTATCTGCAGTGAAATTTAACATAGTTTAACAGATTTCGGGCAACAAACAATATTAAAAATATTGAAACTATTCATTTGTATTTTGAGAACTATATAAAAACATCACATAAAGTTTGTTTTATTTCCCTCCAGTTTCTAATAAGTAAGATTGACATGAATGAATGAACTTTACAATTGTATATTTGGAACGCAGCTATCTCTTTTATACATAGAATAGAATACAGTATGGCAAAAAAACAGCATACACTATAAAACCTTTTTATTGCGCACATAACATCTATAAGGTACAGACAATAAAACAAATAATTTACATACGCACATCGCGCTGAACGTACCGACTGACAGAACAAAGTTATGACGTCGTGTAACAAACATCTCCATTTTCGCAAGAATGATACTTGACTGTTGCTTGGTACCTATACAATTATAAAAAAAGACATGTAAAGTCTATTTACATGAAATGCCTTTGCCTAAATAATGAGGTTACAAAATAAACAAATCAGCGGAAGTTTACTTTTCAAATTCTCACTAGATGTGAGAGGCCTCAATAAAGACCCCCTAAACAGAAACTCGAAGGGATCGGGGGGAGTATCAGATATAATGAATCGGGCACCACTCATCATCTATCACCGTCAGATAAAGAAAAATCTCTAAAGACTAGGCTGTATAAGCTAGATCCTTTAACCAAATAAAAAAATGTTACATATTTTTTTAAACGAAAGTGATTTGTTACAAAAATTAACAAGAGTTCATACGTATCCAAGCACAACTGCTAGGTACCGTAGTTTTGTTACACGACATGATTAAAATAGTTTATAAATAATATTTAAGACTACAATGTAAGGAACTTGACAAGTAAATGGCTTCACAGAAATCCAAGTTACAAAATGACATAATTTTGTAATACAATCAATAAAAATAGTTTTTTTGTAGTTTAGAAATGGGTAAGTAATGCGTATAAGTTGATACTTGTTTTTTATTTTCAATGTCCTAGCCTATTCTTTTCTCCCTTACACTGCAGACCTCCGGAACACAATACATTCTCAGGAACTTCACAATACAAAAATGAACGAGATCTTTCACGCCCTGCCAGAAATGCCAGCTATAAAAAAACAAGTTTAAATAAAAAATGCACTGTGAAGAATGACTATTATACTACTTCTAACTAACTCCTGTTATAAAGTCCCGCTCTATAACTTGGTGAGCCTGTGGCAGGCAACCCTGAACACAAAGCTTTGTGCAGACTTGATATTGAACCCTACTTTATAAAACTTAATTTATCGATAAGCTCCTCGTAGCATAATTTATGCTATTATATAGTTTCAAAACAATGATGTTATAATAAAAAAGATCAAGTAGACAGGTGATTACATTTGCAAACTGCTACTGATTTAGTTTCTAAACTTTTTACGTTTACTATTTTTATTTGCCAACACTTATTGTTGAAATTCTACTATTGTTTTATTTTAAATCAAACAAACTGCAGTTAACGTAACATGATTGAAGAAAAACAATTGCATTATCGTCGTTCTTATTCTCACCAAGAAGTCTGGACATTTGAAGTTTTTGCCACATTTGATACCGTCATCTACAAATCAACTTTACATTCAAACAGTTTGACAAATACTTAATGTGGATTGCTCTACAATAGATAAATATATGTCATTTTAAGCACGGACCTCGTAATAGATTCTGCTTTACCGTAGAATATCAAGAGAAACCTAATTTGGCCTTAGTATAAATCTAACGTACCTATCGTCTATTTTATTATATTATCATTGTTTTAACATAATTAAATAATTTAAATGATTGTTTACATAAGAGTAAAAATTACTGTAAACGACGCTAAACAGTGTTTAGTAGCTACAGAGGCCTACACATCAATTTATACAAAACTGTCATATTTCTTCATTAATTAACCAACCTTATACAACCTACATAAAGCTCTTAGTCTATTGTGGAAATTTGACAGTTTGTGTAGACGTGTACCAGGTTTTCTGATTCATTCAGTTGCGCCTTACGCTTAGCTTGTTATATCATAACTTACAAAATTTCTATTTTTAGTCGCACTATTTTAAATTTAAATTTATTTTTGTTTTATTATTGATGATAAATTAACCATTTAAAGTATTTATTGTTGGATTTGCGAGAAACAGCGTGAAGGGAAGCAGCTTAGCAACTTTTCTCACAAACCAAACAAGTCCGTATAGTGACGTTTCCACTAATTATTTACTCTTATGAGTGTACCATATTTACCCTGCTTATCACTTGAACCAGTGGAATAGTAATCCAAGTCTGCACTTCCCACACTGAATACAGAGTTTAAACTTTTAAAAGTTATAAATAAAAATGATATTCTTTAACTTAATGCTTTGTAAACTAAAAGTTACGTACCATCGTGTTTAATGCGATGCCTTAGGTGGTAATTTACATTAGAAAAGATAGTAAACTACTTCGAACACGTGGTAACAAGATACAATTTTGAATTTCTTATATTCTAACGGGATTATTGTCACCGTTCATTTATAATCAGTGATCGGAATCGAGGGGGCTAATATTCCTAAAGCTGCCGACAAGACATGACTGAGAGTAGTTAAAACCACCAGTAAGTAAAGTAAATAGCCTATAACTGTCCCACTGCTGAGCAAAGGCCTCCATCATTGATACAAGTCATCGCTACAATTGATGGGTAATTGCTTGATCGCCACGCACGCTTGCCAAATGCGGGTTGGTGATCATGATCACAAACCTGGGCTATGCATCGAAAAATCCGGAACACACTTCGCCCGACCTGGGAATTGAACCGAGGACTTTCGGGTATGGGGCCGAGCAATTTGCCACTCGGCCATCGGGGCGTTAATTTATTTTAGTTCTAATTTCCATTACTTGACAACCAATTTTCCGGTGAGATGAAGGGGGAGGTAGGGGGATCTTCCACTTTGCCCCCCCAAAAGCCACCGTGAACCAAGCAGTGGAAACTGCGAGTTGTACTCTTAGTGCAACGAGAAGTGAGCGAGCTTACAGCTCCGGTAACCTATCTGGATATTAGGTAGTGGACTATACGTGTCCACGGGGCAACTAGCTCGAGACACTAGTCTTAAAAGTATCCTGATCTAGCGTTATGACCTGACGTAGGTGGTCCCTGATGCCTGACTCCTACTGTATGACCTGACGGTTGGTGGGGGGTGTCAGTATAAACTTTTAAGTCGTGTGTAGCGGGGATGCCCCCTAAAAGCATATAACTTGGAAACGATAAAAAAACCATTCCTAGTGTTGTCCTGTCGGCGTTTTTAGGTAATTTTGCCGCCTTAATTCCGATCACTGTTTCTAATATACAATCATAATTATTAAATAGGAACAAAAGAGTGCAACGGTGTCGTTGTTTATTGCAAAGTTATTTGCTGGTGTTGCCACTGAAATTAGTTCGATGTTGCAATGTTACACATACAAAAATTACTGGACACTAGGGCATTATCTCTTACCAAGATATTTATGTATTAATACAACTTTGTTATATATAAACTGACACTTTCTACCTGACACGGCGAACTTCGCACTGAGTAAACGAACAACAGTTGGCGAATTATAAAAAGAACAACAGCTCCCGTCAAAATCGAAGGTTAGACCTTTAGGGCTTAAGGCGCCGATGTGCGGCACATGATAAATAACCCAGAGGCTGTGTCCGCCTTTAGTCAATTGCATGATCCTCTTTTAACACAACACTCTGCTGACTGCACCGTCCCAAAGAAAATAATACCCGATCATATAACCATTGCTAACATCGCATAACCCAGCACCATTTAGCCATAATTATAAAATATAATATTACCACAAAGCTTCATAGATTGTAACCTGGCAGTCTGATAATCGGTTTTTGGGGGGTTTTATATACAGTACGAAAACGTTGAACAAGTAAAACATACATAATACAGATCAGGTAATTATTGTAATCTCTTAGATACCCGCATAAACATAATTCGAGATTAAATCATTCGCCTGCCGGACACATTCGTACACATTTTTTCAAACTGCTTTCCATATTCGTACAAATACTTGATTGCCTACACACAAAAGCACGTTGTACGTACTATAATCCCGTACTAATTATATGCCAGTTAACTATTATAATTTCTTAAATAGGCTTCTTTGAAATAATATTAGGAATTCTGTAATTTGAAAATTACTTTTTGAGTGTACACACGGTTGCACATCAGAGTGCTACAAACTGACAAATTTCCTCAAGAGACTTCGAACTTTATGTCTGTGTGTGACAAGGTCTGGGCGAATAATACCACCGGTAACTTATTAAAGGTACATTTATTGTGTTCAACAACCTTGCAGCCGTAAAAGAGAGTGAGTGGCGGGTGCGCATGCCCTTATATAATAGTGGACTGGCGCTGTCTACGGTAAATACAGAAACTACAGTGCAATCAGCGAGAATAGCGCCATCTATGTATAAATGTGAGACACGAATTAGTGAAACATTTGTGCAGATTGTATTCATAGTTAAGTCCCGTTGTCTGTCCATCTGGCGCTAAATATACAACACTACAATATGGTTGAATATTTATTGAAAAAAAATTACAGTTGGATAAGTTAATGTGCGGGCATCTGTACAAATTGGCAATGGTACGAATGTGTCCAGAGACAATAATACGACGATCGTTAAATGATATGCAAACATGATATTTTTTTTTCTGTTACAAAAGTGTATTGTTACATTAAATTAAGATATCGAGCTTGGATAAGTCATCTTGCTTTTCGAAATTAAATAATAATGGTAGTTATTAGCGAGGCAAAGGATTTCGAAGCACGACTCTTTCTCAGAATATCAACTTGTGCTTTGAAAAATAAAGTAGTATGTTGTATAACATTTATAATTGTTATCGATATTAATTATCAAATTTGGCAAATGGTCCTTTTTTTCATTAAAAAAACATAAATATGGCAAAAGTGTCATATACATTATAGGAGCTCGTTATTGCTATCAAGATGACTGCCACTTGAAACAGTCAAAATAAATATATGTGCATTAATTAAAAACGATACTAAATTGAAGAAATTAAAAGTGTGTTTAGATATTATGTACTTTCTCTAATCGTAAAAGCTCAGATCTGAAACCTGTTTGAATAAACGATTATACAACAATAGTTTTAGTTTCATTTGGTTTATCAAAATGCATTATTTCTGTTGGTAAATCAATTATTACGTACCTAATTATCCTACGCTAAGTCATATTCAGTATAAACATTTGCACGTATTTTATACAGTGAACAAATACTATGTATTTACATTATTATAAATTTACCCAGTCTAAAATGGTCTGACTATATTCAATTATTATCTCGTCTGAGGAATTGACAAGTGAAAATATGTCATACAGCTTATATGAA
Source organism: Eudonia mercurella (assembly GCA_963082485.1). Taxonomy (NCBI): domain Eukaryota; kingdom Metazoa; phylum Arthropoda; class Insecta; order Lepidoptera; family Crambidae; genus Eudonia; species Eudonia mercurella. Next base: position 588,794 of record OY720042.1, read on the forward strand.
TAAAGTCGTATTTCTATAGTTGTTTTGAGTTTGTAAAGTATTATTACTGTCATACTTCAATTTGATACTAATAATAACGAGAGGCACATTATTTTTTAACTATCTACATATTTTGTCTCCTCCGAAAAAGCAAATGTAACAAAGATATAAACCTTTTGTCTCTTTCTAATGATAGTAAAGGAAAGAGCAAAATTGTATAAATTAATAAAAAAGTAAAGGAACCGGTAAGTTTTAAACATATACAACTTTTTGGTATTTCTCAACTCTTTTTATTTTACTGGCCATTTGCTTGAAACAAACCCTATAAAGTTTGAGCGCTGATTTGTATTACTGTTTGTCGTTTGTAATGTAACAAGATGTAGGTAATGGTATTTATTTATTTCTATCTAGTGCTTATAACATTCCAATAATGTTGTCTATTGATATTTGATAATTAATACAGTCGGTCGTAGTGATAACAAGTATTGCAATCGTTTAACATAATACATTTTCAGATCACTTTAATACTTATGCATAATGTTAAATAGAAGTTTCAAGATTATTTTGCCACAATAATAATATTTTTGGTTTAACAGAATACTTCCAACAATGAATATATTATGTCTTCATATTTTCTTTCGATAACGACACGGTCTGTAATGTATTTACACTGGCAACACAAACATGAAAAAATGTATCGTTTAGGTCGGTAACATTAAAATTTCAAATAACCAAAAAAAACCTTTCAGTTTGTGCCAAAGTTTTTCACAAAACTAATAATAGACAATACAGCGAGCTACGAAACTTCTAAATCGTCGTCGTTGGCAACTTTTTCCTGGAATTCATTTTTATACGTTGGCAATTATTGATTTTTTGCGCCAGTAACACTACGCGGTTGTCTTTATCACACACTTTGTGCCATCACATCGCGAGATAGTTGGTTGCGATCGTGCTTTGGTTTCCGGCAGCCGCTTGCTCACAGCAGGCCGGCGACCGAGGGTCGATACTACCTGAGCTTGGCCTGCCGCTGCTGCCACATCGCGTACTTGGCGCACGCCGTGTCGATCATCTGGTTGATGTGGCGTGTGAGGGATGTCGCTAGAGGCGTTAGGTCCCGAAGCATTTTTTCCTGTAAAGTAAATTTAAATAAACTTGATTTTGTTATAAATAACGTATTGGCGATGCAATCATGCAACTTGACCGAAATAAAAACAATTTATTTCGAGATACTGATACTCATAGATGTTAGTAACAAAATTCCTTAACCTACAATTAGTACATATTTTCAATTATCTTACAAATTACACGGCCTGCTCAACAAACGTGTAGTTTTGAACTGACCGAACAGAGCAGAGTCCATCTTTTCTCTATCATACTCACCAATATTTTTTTATAGTGATATTCTGCAAACGAGCAGGCGGGCCGCCTGATGGTGAGCGGTCACCGCCGCCCATGGACATCAGCAACATCGAACATGTTGCTTTTGTATTGCCGACCTGAGAAAAACCTCTTTACACCCCCTTTGAAAGAATCCATGTCGTAACTCAATAGGAAAACCTCGGGCGGCAGCTCATTCCACAGTTTGATGGTACGTGGAATAAAGTTCCTCTGGAAGCAAACCAATATTACCGTTTTAATTTATCGACAATCTTAAACCGAGCAGCGCGTCGTCGACGGCCTTTGCAGCTTGACTATCTTGTCTAGAACCTTTATAATTGAAAATTAAAGTAACTTGCCATGAGCGGCCTCAGCTTGACATTCTTGAATCTGAGCCACGCGACTGTTGTAGACAGCCTTTGTGGTTTATCTCCAACCTCTATCAACAAAAAGTGACACATGCGGCCGTTTACCGCAGCTCAATAGGCCGTTTACCGTAGACGCCCTCCGCTAATTGACTTTATTGTCTAGAACCTATAATACTAACCTCAAACGGCCTTAGCTTGACGTTCCTGAACCTTAGCAGCGCGTCGTACTGCCCGGGCCATGGCATCAGTATCCACAGCGCTGGGAGCGGGGAAACAGCGCCACAGTTCGCGGCATGTATAAGTCAAAGTCAAAGTCAAAAATCAAAGTCAAAGTCAAAAGTCAAAAATTTTTATTCAAATAAACTTACTAAAAGTGCTTTTGAATCGTCCATACATTTTTTACCTACTACGCATGCACAAGGTACCCACCTCAATAGCCGCAGCTTCATGCTGCACTCTTGCGTCTCAGGCAGCGCGTCACAGGCGACCTTAGCGGCTAAGCTGTATTCTCTAGAACCTTCTAAACATAAAGTGACTTCATCTTAACAGGTCGCAGCTTGATGTGCCTGAATTGCAACGTGACGCAAAAGTTACCGATCTAAAGTGATATATAGTGACTCGCGTATTTAACTGCCTCACCTGGTTATTCCTTGATCTAAGCAGAGCGTTGCAGACGTCAGCGGCTTGGCTGTATCTATCAATAAAAGTGGCATAATTTCTACCAATACCAGGGCGGTGTCACTCCGCAGTTCGGTCGACTTATTTACCGTGTAGGTAAATAAGTCTCTCGGTCCGCGCGCGGAGACAATATAGTCGAGTGTCAAGCACGCAGGAAGCGACCGATGACGCGGTAGTTTGTTTCACGTTCCAAGTACACTAGTTGGTCTACGTGAGTTCTTCTGACCGCCCAAGTCAACTAATATCTAAGTATCATCATCATCATCATCTCAGCCAAAAGACGTCCACTGCTGGACAAAGGCCTCCCTCAAGGATACATGAGGGGATTTGCCATAATCGCCACGCTTGGCAGGCGGGTTGGCGATCGCAGGAAGTTGATTGAGAGTTAACCTCAGAGAGATGCTGCTGCCCATCCTCTGGAATGGTCCCTTAGTCGGTTTTTACGACACCCACGGGAAGAGATGGGGTGGTGCAATTCTTTATCCCCAGCACCACACAGGGAACCTAAGTAAAGGGAATAAGTAAAGGGAAGTATCTAAGTATAGGTGGCGCAAAACATCTAGCCCCCTCTGAAGTTGGCACGATTCGCGTCGCAGTAGTAAAAAATAGGCGTCAGTAGGGCGAAGGCGGGGACGAGCGGTAGGGCCTGACTGTACAGTTGCCCAAAGAAGCAACTTCAGAGGGGACTAGAAGTTTGGCGCGATCTATAACTCTGATCTGTAAGTACAAGTACAAGATACAACAGAGTATTAATACGTAGGTACGCATAACCACCTATTTAAATTTTTGGTGGTTAAGTATTACTTAGGTAGGTACCTAATAATATTGTATTTTATTGATCATTAACAAACGAACCACGATAAAGCGTATGTATTTACAGTATTGTACCTACGTACGTGGCGCAAGCGCTTCATATTGCAGTATTTGCATTCAACTCTATGAGCGACACGCAGCCGGGTTACGTCAAAGTCGCCAAGCAGGATTTTGTGAAAGCAGCGGCGCGCGCTCGTAGCGGCTTAGATATAAGATTTACTTTCGATCGTCCCGGCCGTCGAAAGAGTTAGGCACGAGTACAGGTGCAGAGTTATTTTGGACCGTATTGGCGCGCACCGAAGGTCGATATCGTTTTGCAATCGTGTCGAAAGTGCGTCTTCTGATGTTGTATATTATTCTGTGCCAATACACAGTAACTAACTTCCGACGGATTTAGCTTCACATTCCTGGACCCCTGCAGCGCGTCGTAGAAGTTGCCGATCTAAAGTGACATATAAAGTGTCTCGCCTAGAAATATGTATATAGTTGTATCGAAGCAGCACTCGTTGCTCACCTCGAACGGCCTCAGCTTGACGTTTCTGAACCTCAGCAGCGCGTCGTAGAGCGCGGCGGCCCTTACTGCGCGCGCCACGGCATCGGGTTCGTGCGCGCTGGCGTGGGCGTGGGCGTGGGCGTGGGCGGTGGCGCCGGCGCCGGGCGCGGGGAAGCAGCGCCACAGCTCGCGCGCCAGCTCGCCGCCCGACAGGTACATGCGCTGCAGCTCCGACTTCACGTCGGGCGGCACCAGCTCTGTGGGCGAGCGACGGACCGGTTGAGGGTGCGCAGGCGAAAAATTACAAGAGTGCAGTCGCGGTTAAGTTGATATAGTTGAAAATACTGTCGTATTACATAAACATGGTATATATTTAGTATCGAAGGGAACGTGTTTACGATTAGTCCGATCCATAAATTCATAACACTTTATAGTTTTTTTATTACGATATCACTTAAAGTTGGGCAAAAATCATACGACGCAACGCAGGAGACCGACGACTCACGCCGTCGTCGCATAGTGTCTCAGTTCAGCCTTCGCAATGGATCGATACAAATCTTATGAATTGATAATACAAATGATGATGATGATGATGATCTATCTAATGTGTACGGTGTATACTCACGCGCCATGGTGGCGGCCGTGGTGGTGCCGCATGAGCGCGCCGCCGGGGCTGAGCTCGCCGAGCGGTGTGTATGGTGCGTGTGTACGGTGTATACTCACGCGCCATGGTGGCGGCGTGGTGGTGCCGCATGAGCGCGCCGCCGGGGCTGAGCTCGCCGAGCG